>JBAMBO010003171.1:0-38947 GCA_037044535.1 Lordiphosa magnipectinata
GAAATTACATGAGGGGTCCGAAAATTTAGAAAAAAATAGAGAAAAGCTAACTTAGGCTCGACCGAAGTTTATATACCCTTGTAGCTTGTAAACTGAAAAAAAAGATCCGGGATTTCCGGGATTTTCGTGATCAATTCATGCCGAAATGGTAATAAAAATGGGTTGATCTTGGAATGGCATTAATCATTCCCGATAGGAACAATTTGAGTACGGATAATTTTTTAAATGTTGATCCCGGTCTTAGCCTGGCCGAACTTAAACTCATCCTCCTTTTCAAACATAACTTAGTCCCATAAGAGATAATCTTTTAGTTCGGTAGAGATAGATTTGTGCCCGATATCCGTATTCAACTTTGTTCCATACGAGATAATATTCTAGTTCGGTAGAGATTGATTTTTTTATATTTATATTTTTTCTGATATTTTCTTACAGGCAATATAGATATTGTTTTTGCATTTAGTAAAATAAAATATTTGTGTAATAAATATTAAATATATAAATATTTTCCGCTATAATACTCGTTCTCGCTTAACCAGTTATCCACTTTTGATTGGGCAGAAATCGAATCGTCTTCATTGGCAAGCTGCAAGTAGAAATAATTTTAAGATTAAATTAATAAATAATGCGGATAACTATAAATGTCTAGATATATAGATTAGATGGCTATAAATGTCTAGAAGTTCCGAACAATTTTTCTACGGAATTGTGGGAGATATGTCTCATTTCAAATTTTAACATGCGGAATGGCAAAATACCAGAAGCCTGCCATTTTGATATACATATAAAAATGTACTCACTTCAGTTTGTCTCCACAAGAACAGCTTCTGCCTAAAGTTCATACGAGGGCCTAAAGCAGGTCTTCCGCTGTCATGAGCTTTAAGTGCTCAAACTTAATACCCGCATCTGTAAATAATGGAAATAATGTTAGGGAACATTTAAACACTGGAATAAAGCCGAAGACGCTTACAGTGGCTTACAGCTTATTTCAACAAAACCTTTTAATGAGTTCTTAAACTTTTTTAAACTATTTATTCAAATAAACTGTGATAAACTGTATGTGGATACATACAGTATGTCAAAAGTGTTTTGACACAGAAAAAATATTAACATTTTTCACTTATTTTGCAAAAAAAAATGGACTTTTAATAAACGGTAAACTTTGTTCTTATTTTGTTTTACCATTTATAGAAAGACCCTTTTTTTTGCAAAATAAGTAAAAAATGTTAACATTTTTTGTGTGTCAAAACACTTTTTTGACATACTGTATGTAAATGCACGCACTGTCACCAGTGAGAAAAAATTTGAGTAAAGCGCGCATTTTTCATACACACACATATATACATACATATGTGAGTTTAAGGCAGGCAAAGCATTGCTTCGACACCGGGTTTTACATATGTATGTCTTCATACCCAAGCCAAGAATCAGAAGCACGCATTAAACACCAAACTAACGTTTGCATGTACACACAGTCACGAAACAGGAACATACACATTCACACATTCATACAATCAAACACACATACACCGCCGCAGCGATTGCACCACTTTACACAATACACTTTACACTCACCTGCCAAATTCTCCACAACATGGTGCAGGTTGTTGCTTTCGCACCATAGTTTTAATGGTTCATCGGCCATTTCACATTTTTTTTTCAGTTTTTATACTCTGTATATTAAGTTTGTGCAAAAGTATGTAACAGGGAGAAGGAATCGTTTCCGACCCTATAAAGTATATATATTCTTGATCAGCATCAACAGCCGATTCGATATAGCCATGTCCGTCTGTCCGTCTGTCTGTCTGTCCGTCTGTCCGTCCGTCCGTATGAACGCACAGATCTCAGAGATGGTAAGAGATAGAGGTTTGACATGTATGGGGCATATATTTCTTATACTTGCAGGCAGATCAAGTTTTTTTTTTCAATTTTTGCCTCGCCCCCTCCCGCCCCCGCAATTAGGAAAAATCATATCTCCTACAGTTTTGAAGATAGATCGTTCGTACCTTTTAGAGATACCTTGTACACAAAATTATTTATCGATTTGCTATCGAATGATAAAGATCGGATAAACGATACTCAAGTTATGAGCAAAAAACGGCCAGTAAACACCACGGCAATCTTAGTGAGAGAGAGAGAGAGAGAGAGAGAGAGAGAGAGTGAAACTTAGAGATGAGCGCGTATAACTCGTGAGCAAATGCGAGCTGCGACGTTAAGGATACAGAGTATGTTATAGTCGGGCTTGACCGACTTTCTTTCTTGTTAAAATTTGTTTACTTTTTCACTTTCACTTAACACTTTTGTTTCTTGAACTGCTTCTAGCAAGCGTCACATAAAGAATGCCAGCAAGCCAAAAAGCGGTCAATGCTGCATGCAAAAAGGTGATCGAACAACGACGTGAGAAGCAAAGAGAAGTTTGTTCGCTCTCTCACTCTCTCAATTGGTTGTTACGTACGAATCGTACATAAAACAATCCTTTTCGGAATGATACATGCCCACTCGTACTTAAAAATTTAATCCTACTGTCGGGATCAAATCACACTTTTTAGGCTTAAAAAATTCCCGGCATTTTTTTTTCTGTGTACCCTTACTACCCTCGCATTTGCTCACGAGTCAAGAGGGGCAATCTTAGTGAGAGAGAGGAACTTAGAGAGCGCTCTCTCACTAAGATTGCCTCTCTTGATCGGAATGTCGTGGTTATGGGTGGAGGGGGGTGTGGGGTGTTAACTGGCCGTTTTTTGCTCATAGCTTAAGTATCGTTCATCCTTCGATTACTAGATATCTCTTAAAGTACGAACCATCTATCATGAAAACTGTGGGAGATATGTCGTTTTTTCCAAATTGCGGAGGCGGGAGTGGGCGTGCCAAAAATTGAAAATAAACTTGATTTGCCTCAAAGTATAAGAAATATATGTCCCATACATGTCAAACCTCTAACTCTTACCATCTCGGAGATATGTGCGTTCATACAGACGGACATGGCTATATCGACTCGGCTGTTGATGCTGATCAAGAATATATATACTTTATAGGGTCGGAAACGATTCCTTCTCCCTGTTACATACTTTTGCACAAACTTAATATACTCTGCGTACCTTTGGTACAGACAGCTTCGAACAGCTGATGGGCCATTTAGCAAGCAAAGTCGATTTGCTGAAAATAAATAACTTGCAGCACATTTTTCCGGACAACATCGAACAAATTGAAGGCAAAAGCGAGTCGCAACCAAAAAGTACAAAAAATAATCAATATATTAGCAAATAAATTACCACGCTTTTTCATTAGTTTTTCATATTTTTTAATTTTAAGTGCCTCAAGACTTTCTCTACCAAGGATCACGATGTCGCGCACGCATTATGTGGACTTTGAAAGCTGTGAGATGATTTTGAAATTGTTTGAAGTTTAATTTGATAAAACATTTTGACAAATCAGTGTGACCCTACCATTTGACTGCCGCGGCATGCCGTTTTGGGTATTCTTTAGGGTTTCTTAAGATTTTGTGTTTTTACTATAGCTTACAATCCACTTAAAATAAATAACTGGCAATTTCGTGACATATGCACATTTTAATGTGTTCTGGAAATAGGCCTTAACTTTGCATCACATAATATTTATTTCTTAAATATTTTTCAGATTTGTATCCGGCTCAAAGGACCAAATCTAGTGCAATGTCAAATTTAATGAATAAGCATCAAATTCTCAATGTGCACTGATATTATTACTGAAAATCTCAACTCCCACTGCGTCTCAGTGCGATCATTTAAAGTGCACAAAACTTTTGTCCCATGACCTCATCACTGAATTCGTCATTCATGTCCCATTTGGTCATGAATTATGATCAGTTCCCAAAACCAAATAATAAAAAAAAAATAAAGTAATGATTGCACTACATTAAAATATGTTGACACATAAACATACATAAGTATGCAACAGAGTGTACAGAGGCAATGCACGTATCACCACACACACACACAACGCTTCCAATTTCCTTTTGCCATAATTTTTGGCACTTTATGTGCCAGCAGATAAGATCCGGGGATTTGGGTTTGGGTAGACATTTCAAGTGTTTAGCGTTAAATGTTTCCTTCCAAATTGGTATGCGTACGGGGTAAATGCTGCTTCGAATCGTTTATTATCCTTTTCACGTTGTTTTGCCACTTCAGTTTTTTTCAGACTCAAATGATCCTCCCGATGTCGGTTTGGCCGTGTGTGAAAATCCGAACTCTCTCATCAGTAGGGGGCCCATCGAGTGTGGCTGCTGATTGGAGATTTTCCGTAAGTGCAGTCAAGTATTAAGTATTGTGTGTGTGTGAGTGCGTGTGTGTGTTAGTTCAGCCCTTCATTGATTATGTTAATATGTCCGTAGAAATAGACCCGAGTGTCTCCTCACCTTATCTCTCGCTTCTTCGTTCTTTCGTCTTTTCTAATCTTTTGAATTTTGTGTGTTGCATTTTATGTGTTGACAATTTTCCATTCCCCTTCCCTCTGTTCCCTCTGTTGTCCCTATTGCGTTTTGGGTTTCTGCCCCACACGTTCACATGGCATTGTATAATTATGTATGTTGATCAGTTTTCAATCGTTTAAATCTGTGTGTAGGTTTCTGGTTTAATTCTCGTTTGTTTTCTTTTTCGTTGAAGTTAGCTCTCATAAACCTCGACTCTACATGTGTAATACATGGGAAAATAATACACCAAATTGGTTGAGAAGCAACAGAAAGAGGAGGAGGTGGCGGTGCAGAGGCAATGATCGGTTTGTGTAATGAATTGAATTTCAATTTCATTGGCATTGTTGTGTGGGCTTCTAATAGGCTATGGCTCATTTAGTTCCATATGAGGTCTTAGTTCTGGGACTGTCAATTGTAAAACGAATGCTTAGAACTTTATATGTTAGTTTAAAAACGTTATTACTTCTGGCATTTCATCTTCTAACTCGATTTGTGTTCCCTCAATTAGTGAATGCTCCCTACTTTCGCATTTGAAATCTCTAAAATCCTCATACTCCCCTGGCCCTGACAACATTCCTAGTTGTGTTCTCAAAGAGTGCTGTAGTTCCTTATGCAAACCTTTGCTTAAGATTTTCAATCTATCACTTGATTCTTTAGCCTTTCCTCCAACTCTTTGGAAAGAGTCCTATATTATTCCTCTTCTTAAAAAAAAAGGTGGAAAATCTGATATTTCCAATTACAGAGGCATAGCTAAGCTCTCCGCTATTCCTAAATTATTTGAAGAGATTATAACCTCCACCTTGCAGCATTGTTGCAAATCGATTTTATCACCTTTCTAGAATGGGTTTATTAAGCGTCGGTCAACTATGACTAAACTAAATTGATGGGTTCCTTAAGAAAACGCAAACCGATGTCATTTACACCGACTTTAGTAAGGCTTTTGACTCTGTAAACCATGATATTATCCTCTATAAGCTTGATCGGTTAGGATTTCCCGCCTCTTTTCTGCTCTGGATTTCGTCCTATTTAAAAAATAGAACCCAAAAAAGTTATATTATGTTCAGACACTTCAAAGCCCGGTAGCCACACTGGTCCTTTGTTATACCCTTGCAAAGGGTATTATAATTTTGCCCAGAAGTTTGCAACGCATAGAAATATTCATTTCCGACCCCATAAACTATATATATTCTTGATCAGGGCGATGAGCTGAGTCGATTGAGCTTTGTCCGTCCGTCTGTCTGTCCGTCTGTCTGTCCGTCTGTCTGTCTGTCCGTCTGTTTCTACGCAAACTAGTCTCTCAGTTTTAAAGCTATCGAGCTGAAATTTTGCACAGAGTCTTCTTTTTACTGCACGCTGCTAATATGTCGGAAACGACCGGATCGGATGACTATATCTTATAGCTGCCATAGGAACCATCGGTCAAAAAACGGGTCTTAGTGAAAAAAACTTTTTTGTTTGCAATGCTAGCGTCATAAAACTCGGCCATAATTAGTATTATATGCTTTCAAACAGATTTGCAAATTTTGGTCGAAGTCGGATGACTATAACATATAGCTGCCATAGGACCGATCGGTCGGAAAATGGGTCTTAGTGAAAAAAACTTTTTTGTTTTCAAGTAAATCGTTCTTTAAGTCGGTGATTCTAAATATTAAAAGCTATTCAAACTAATTTGAAAAAGTTGATCGACATCGGGTGACTATATCTTATGGTTGCCATAGGACCGATCGGTCGAAAATAGTTCTTAGTAAGAAATTTTTTTTGTTTTGAGTGTTAGCGTCTTTAAACTCACTGATTACTAATTCTGTATGCTTTCAAATGGCATTCAAATATATTCGCAAAATTTGGTCGAAATCGGATGACTATATCAAAAGGCTGCCATAGGACCGATCGGTCGGAAAATGAGTCTTAGTGAGATTAACTTTTTTGTTTTAAATTTTATCGTTCTTAAACTCGGCGATTTTTATATTTTGATATGTTTTCAAAAAGATTCGCGAAATTTGGTCGAAATCAGATGATGATCTGTCGGAAAATGGGTTTTAGTTAAATATTTTTTAGATTTTTATGTAAGCCTTCTTAAACTCTGACATTTCAAAAACAGCATTTGCAAGGGTATAAAAACTTCGGCACAGACGAAGTTAGCTTGGCCTTCTCGTTTTTTACTTTTTATTAATGACCCACCCACAATACTATCTTATTCTCGGATACTTATGTATGCCGATGATGTTAAACTTATTTTATCTTTCAATGACCCGACAGATTCCATTAGATTGCAAGATGATTCAAACTCCTTGCAGTCTTGGTGCTTGATTAATCATTTACACCTTAATTGCTCCAAGTGCATGTTTATGACTTTCCATCGTTGCAAACCTTCGCTGGCTATTTATAAGATTGGCAATGAACCCGTGCAACGAATATCTACAGTCGTTAATCTTGGAGTTCTTTTTGACCCAAAATTGTGTTTCAATCCTCATATCTCCTCTATTGTTAATAGGGCGAAAGGTGTACTTGGATTCATTAAACGTTGGTCGAAGGAATTTAATGATCCATATACCACAAAGCTTCTGTACACTGCTCTAGTTCGTCCTGTACTTGAATACTGCTCGTCCGTCTGGTGTCCGGAATATAAAAAGTATATCGATCGAATTGAATCCGTTCAAAAGCAATTCTTGCTTTTTGCCCTACGTGGCTTAAAGTGGGACCCTAACCTTCGTTTACTAACGTACTCCAGCAGACTTTTGCTTATTGACCTTCCTTCGTTAGCTAATCGTAGAACAGTCTTAGGTGTTTCTTTTCTTCATAAGCTAATTATCGGTGATGTAGACTCTTCTAATCTTTTAGGTCGCCTTAACTTTTCCGTTCCTTCTAGGCCAACTAGAAACTATTTTCCTTTTATCTTGTCTAGATGCACAACTGATTATGCCCAGCATAATCGATTTCGGGTTTTATGTATGAACTACAATGATCTCAATCACCTGCTCTCAACAGAACTCTCTCTCTCTTCTCTCTAAAAAGTCTCTCTATAATTATCTCCGGGGAAATCTCTGACCACTCCCAGCTGTGAGTAGGGGCATAGCTTGCCGGACTGGCTAAAAAATCCTCCCCCCACCGGGTCAGAGATTTTCCGGTTATTTAGTTTTAAGTTTTACGTATACATTTTTTAGTTTTAAAGTTTTCTTTTAGATAGTTTTCTCTCTTTCTTTCTATCTCTGTTTTAGTTTAATTTATTATATTATCTTATTTTTTCCTTTGCTCCTACATAACTATAGGTTTTGGTTTTCTCTCTCTCCCTTTTCTCGATCTCTATATTATTAAAGTTTTTGTTAGCTCTAATAACGTCTCTGACTACAATCGGCTGTGAATAGGGACGGGCAAATAAAATACCCCCACCGTGTCGGAGTCGTTATTAGTTTATTTTGTAATTTTATTTGATTTTCTTTGATAGGCTTCCTTAGCTCATAAAATTTTTTTTGTAACGTATTTATACTTTTGTTGACAACCTTTGTTTGTCGACTCTAAATAAATAAATAATCACGCAATTTGATGTGACGCTGTATGTTGTTGTTGAACAAAGGCTGCTGTTTCGGTGTAATAACTTTTGTCTTAAGCTTCACGCATTTATTAAAAAGATAGTTTATGTTTGTGTTAAGAACATGCAATTGACAATCAACATGAGGCGAGTGGTATATTGGCGTCCAGTCACAAGCATTAAATTCTAACTCTAGTTCTCTGTAGTCAATGTTTTTGTAGTCCCTAAATTGTATTGAAACGTCATTATAACTAACTACTATATCATATGTAAGAAAAATTAAATCATCATCAGTCTTGAGAATAAAGGCACTGCGACTTGGTCATATATTCTAATCTTAGCTTAGCCTTCTCGTTTTTCTTCTCCATCTTTTTATACTCTGTACCGAAGGTACATGGAGTATATTAAGTTTGTGCAAAAGTATGTAACAGGGAGAAGGAATCATTTCCGACCCTATAAAGTATATATATTCTTGATGAGCATCAACAGCCGAGTCGATATAGCCATGTCCGTCTGTCCGTCTGTCTGTCCGTATGAACGAAGAGATCTCAGAGATGGTAAGAGATAGAGGTTTGACATGTATGGAACATATATTTCTTATACTTGCAGGCAGATCAAGTTTATTTTCAATTTTTGCCACGCCCCCTCCCGCCCCCGCAATTTGGAAAATACGTCATATCTCCTACAGTTTTGATGATAGATGGTTCGTACTTTCTAGAGATATCTAGTACTCAAAATTATTTATCGATTTGCTGAAGGAATGATAAAGATCGGATGAACGATATACAAGTTATGAGCAAAAAAAATTTAACCGGCGTTTTATTTGGGAGTCATCCTCGGTTCTTTTGATAAAATGTGCATACATTTTTCGGAACCTCCGGTTTGCTGGTTCAAACCAAAATTTACCAACGTTTAAGGTTCGAGGTTTTTGGGAGTTGGTTTTGGTTCGAAACTTGGTTCGTTGCACGTTAAAATAACAATACAATAGGTACACACTTGACGCCTAGCTACATTGTTAATCCGCATTTAGACGGTGAAGTTCCTCATGAAGTTTTTGTTTGCAGGGAAGAAGTGTAAGGTGGCAGTCGTAGCAGACAAAGCTTCATGGCAAGCTGGCAATGAAGTTTTTTAATATGTATAAAATGAAAAGTTTGTCCCAGTTTTCGCCGCGTCTGTTTTTGTTCTGTACCAAATGTACAAAGAATATTTGTGCAAATGTATGTAACTGCCAGAACAAAGCATCTCTGACCCTAATAAAGTGTATACATATATTTACTTTCGCATGTGCAAAGTATATCATAGCCTGGCTTGACCGACTTTACGTATTGTTATATTTATAATTGTCGACTCTGCTGTTACGTTCATAGAAGGTTGAAACGGTTCGGTTTAAAACCGGCTTGCAGCCCTGGTGCATATACATATGTTTGAACACATATTATTTTTAAAATAAGTTTGGGCACAAGTGCCCGACTTTTCCTAGTCAGGGGGTCTGGGTCGAGCAAGCTGTACATAATTTGTTCAGAGTAAATAGTTGTTGGAAATGCGCCCAAGTGCCCAAGTGCCTATATGCACAACAAAGTGAATACCCTAATTGAGTTTTTCATTTAACTGCCCTGCTGTTCTGAATTTGTCAGTACTGATTCAGACCTGAAAAGTAGGAACTGCTCCAATTCATGTCTTATTTCAATACCCATAAAACTAGCCCATGAGTTCAGTACTGGAATCATGCCTGATAAAAAGAGAAGGTCATGACGTAGTAGGCCCAGTGTCTGTGTTAAATTCATGGACTTGGACGATATAACAATGATTTCATATAAGATCAATGCTAACGATATCCTGCATTTGTTTTTTATTCTTAGGGGTAATGGCAAGCAAAATGAAAAACTAAAGAAAATGATGCAAAAACAAAAAGTTACAATAAAATAACCAAAAAATCTTTCCCGCACTTTGTAAATTAATCCATAATAATAAATCATTGAAAAGAAAATAATAGTTGAAAATAATATATATAAATTATGGACTACCAGACCTGGGACGTCTTTTCAGGTCTGACGCCAATTTACAACTAACATCACAAAATCATTGTGTTCCTGGCCATAGAATTTGTAAAATTGTAATACATTTCCAGGCCTACTTTGGGTATGAAATTTTAAGTTTGAAAGCAGAAAAAACAACCCCTTATTAGCGAGTCTCGATTCCACATACTGCATAAACTTTGTAGTGATAACACACCTCGAAGCTTAAGGCTTAAGGGCAAATTATTATTAAAGAGCTCAAAAACTAGCTATTTTGTTTCGAGAAACACTCGTAAGCGACATTATACAGTGCCGCTCAACTGAATAGGTTTGACTTTCTTTTTATAGGTTTGAAACGTTGTATCTCTGTAACAAGCACTCCGATTTAAGCGAAATAAATTTTGTTATATAACGAAATCAGTCATTTGTGAAGTAGCAAAGTTTCTGTTTTGTTAGTTTTGTTTTTATATCATTTTTACTATTTTTTCAAAAACATAGCAAAAAATCTCCATTTTTTTTTTGGCTCAACTGAATAGGTTTGACCACTAAAACTATTAAACAAAAGTATATAAAGCAAAATTTCAAGGCACTGGGTAACTTAACCCATTCGACCCCAGCGTTGCCTGTGAGCAATTTCAAATGTTTAACGGCTAACGGTAATCGTTTCTTCTATTATTGTCTGTTCATTCTTCGACATAACGGTGCTTGTATGTACACACATATAATACACACACTCATAATGTGATCAAAAAAAATCGAATTTGCACATCATTTGACGAAATTGTTTTCAACAGACTAGACGTGCGTCGTGAAAAAAATTGTTGTGAAATTCTGAAGAATATTTAAAGTGACTGATTTACTCATAAAATATATATAAAAAGGCAGTATACATGAAATATTGTTAACCAATGAATAAGCAAAACTTTGCTAAGATTTAATTTAATTAATTTTCAATAATAACGATTTGTCGAATTTTCAAAGTTGTAAAGTTGCTTGTGGGCAACTTTGGGCCATTGCAATACACAATATGTATATATACACCATAGTATGAGACCGAAAGAGAAAGGTTTATCAAATGATGACATTGAGAGGATTATCAACTTCGATTGGGATGCCTCCACTGACGAAGAAAGTGGTGATGAAATGGAAGATATCTCTGCAGTGCTGGAGAAGAATTTAAAAGATATCGTGGACAAAGGAGAATCAATAGAGATTGAATATATTGACAACTTTATCAAAGAACAATGTAACCAGGAACCTAGTGCAGTGGCTAAGAGTTGCTTTGAAAAAGTTGATCCCAAGACATTAAAATGGAGAACAAGGCCATTTGAAGCTCCAAAAAGCATTTGGGAAGCAGACGATAAACTCCAAGTCGGTAGCGTGATGACACCTGTAGAATATTTCTACACCTTTTTTGATATCAAAGTAATTGACTTGATAACAAATCAAACGAATTTGTATGGGTTGCAAGAGCACCGGAGATCTTATCAAGCGAAATATTGGAATTTTGTTATACTTGGGAGTAATAAAAGTTCCGCAACTGAAAATGGCTTGGTCAAAAGAGTTAAAGCTTACTGCTATATCAGATTCAATGCCACGAGGAAGGTTTGAAAAAATCAAACAATGTTTACATTTCAACGATAACACTAAACAATCCAAAAAAGGAGATGTGAACTATGATAAGCTGTATAAGATACGCCCTTTACTAGACATTCTCAAAGAAAGTTTCGGTAAACTACCCCAAGAAGAGCATCAAAGCGTTGATGAGCAAATCATTGCGTACAAAGGTATTCAAATTTAAATTTTATTAGAAAATATATCTTCAATTTAAATTTTGTTTCCAGGTCAATCGTCATATAAGCAATACAATCCAGCTGAGCCTCACAAATGGGGGTCTGAAAATGTTTACTCGTGCTGGAACATCTGGATTAGTTTACAACTTTACGCTGTATGTTGGTGAAGGCACCTGCCCTTGTTTTGGCTACTGTACAGAAAGCATTTTCAAATGATAAGCCCGAACCAAAAGTATATGCCGCTTATAAAATTTCAAATGGAAGTTGCTCATGAGCTGCTACAATGTACTGACTCTACTTTGTTCGAAAAAAAGAGAGGTCGGCCATCAAATGCACAAAGAGAAAGCTCAGTCATATCCTTGGGGTCTCCATCAAGCAGTGTGTCTTCGAATCAATCCAAAAAATATAGGTTTCAGCCCGATCCTACAACTTCTCTGCGTTACGATAAATTGGAACATTGGGTGGTATTTGCTGAAAAAGGACGTTGCAGATTGTGCAAGACAGGTACTCCAATGTCGAAATGCAATAAATGTAAAGTCCACCTTTGCTGCAACAACAATAAAAACTGTTTTATAAGTTACCATACTTAAATTTTTAAAATAAATGAAATTAACTGTCACCTAAAGATTTTTCTTTTAGTTTACCACCACTGCCCAACGTTGCTCACAAGCAACTTCCGGTAGCGCCAAAACTAGTGGGCGTGGCGCCTTAAAATTTTTGCTCAAATACTTCTCAGGCCAATAAAAAACGAATAGAATAAAAAAAAAATTTTAATTCTACAGGGAAAAAGTTGGGGTCGAAAGGGTTAAGTAATAAAGGACACTGTCTTAGCATTATGTGGTACACTGCTCGCCACTTGAATGGGACACCCTGTATGCTGTCTTTAAAACTGCTCGTAACTCGAAAACGAAATGGTTGAATAACGGTATTTTTTGCATATTATCTTTGTGCAAGCATTCTTCGCTCTTTCTGGTATATTCCAAGTTTTGGAATAGAACCGTTATAAAGTTGTTTGCACTTTATGTGAGCATTCGCAAAAATTCAATGGAATTTTTGCGCCACTTGAATAGAACATGCATTTTATTTGGTCGGTATCGTTGACACGTGCACATAAATTTTGGTTTACTTAAACTTTTTGATTTAATTGAAGTGAATATAAAATTTAAAAAAATTAAAATGGGGCGTGGCACTTCATTATCTGAATCGGAGAAAGGAAAAATCCAAGCTTACAAGGATTCTGGCCTTTCTATTGCCAAAATAGCAAAAAAAAAGTCGACAGGAGCCGTCACGCCATAACAAATTTTTGTAAATAATGAGGCTAATTATGGTAAAAACATGAAGGGCCGCACCCACATTGTGCTTACCATCACGGACAAGCGACTTATATTAAGAGAAGCTTCCAATTCGCACGACTCTTTGGCCAAGATAAGGGAAAAATGCAACGTTAAAGCAAGTTTGACAACCATGCGTCGTGTTATTAATAATTGCTACACACCTGAAGAGACTAAAAATCAAGAAGAAGCCACCTCTTAACCCGGCTCGGAAGTTACAACGCCTTGATTTCGCGCGCGCACATGTCACCTGGACTTCGGAGTGGCAACGTGTTGTCTTTTCGGACGAAAAAAAGTTTAATTTGGAGGGCCCCGATGGCTACAGCTACTATTTTCATGATCTTCGAAAAGAAGAACCACACCATCTTGATAAGTTGCACAGCAGTGCTGGATGCTGGAGGTATTATGGTATGGGGGGCCATTTCCTATTATGGCACCTGTGAGCTTAAATTTATTCCAACCACCATGAATGCGTTGTGTTATAATGGTATATTGAAAGAGGCCTTTTCCACACTTCCAAACTCTTTTTGCAAATCTAAAATGGATTTATCAACATGATAATGCCCCTATACATACGGCCCGGATTGTTAAATCGTATATAGCGAGCCAAAACGTGGAGTTATTAAACTGGCCACCCTATTCACCGGACTTGAATATCATTGAGAATGTGTGGGGATGGCTAACACGTGAAGTATATGGATCAGGTCAGCAATATTCGAGCGCTCCCGTTCAAACTAGCATGGGAGCTATCAGATTATCGTGGAATTGCTTGGGAAAATTGTATGCATCCCTTCCAGACCGAATGTGTGAGGTTTTGGAGAAAAAAGGAGGCTCAACACACTATTAAAAACTTTTTTTGGTTTAAAAACATGTTGGTAATTTCTTATTTAAGTAATATTGTTATTTGAAAAGGATTGAAATATTCTTAAATGGTTTTTAGATAAAGTGTCCAATTCAAGTGGTGCAAAATGAAGACTCCAAAATTTGTTACTTATTGGTTAACCATGGTTTTTTTGTATACTTACAACTTTTGAATAATTTTGTAATTTTCGTCTAATTACTACATTTAAATAAACTTTATAAGAGAACAAAAATTATTTTCCTAGATGGCTTGGTTTAGCAGCAATTAACTATAGAAAATCGACTTTAGAGGTGTCCTATTCAAGTGGCGAGCAGTGTATTAGCGAACCGCTATATCATTAACCAATCACAGTGATGCATTTCCATATTGTAAAGGATGTTTTTGACATGTATGAAAAAAACTTTAATTTTAAAGTCAAAGGAAATGCGCTTAATGGTCAATGTTGCTATAAGGCAATTGCTTGTACAAAGATACCCATAGCCCGCAAACTAAGGCTTCGATGGTAAAACTGAAAACGCAATTCGGTCTATTCTTATCTCTAGTTTATGGCCTCTATGGACTCGATAATGGGTGATGTCAAATGTGGTACCCACTATCGCGATTTTTCGATGCATGTTACCATCTCTTAAGGACACATTTTATTGGTCAGCATCTCAATATATTTAAAATCTTACAAAATTCTATCGAGTGGTTTTCCATTGATTCCATTTTCTAAGTTAGACCTCTATGGGCGCTTGTCCATTGGAGGCGGGAATTTAGTATAACAATTGTGGTGACTCCCTTCATCTTTGGTGAATTTTCCAAAATTTTAGCTCTCACCTTTTTTTAACCAGCAACAGATGTTGTAGCTGTGTGTTTTGCAAGTATAAATGTGCCCATTAAACGCTCATTTAAGCCGATTCATACCTCGTATTCCATTGCTCATCACGCTTTTAGTCTACTGTAACCAAGGCTTCAGGATTTAGGGGTGTTGTTTGACCCTAAATTTCAGTTTTCTGGGCATCTAAATTATATGCTCCTCAAAGCTCGGCTTTGTAAAGCTCAGCTCTTAACAGTTCCTTTCAATTTAAAGTACCATTTATTAACTTTATAATAAATGTTGCTCAATAATTCTACGATTTTTTTTTAAACACAGATATAACATTTTGAAGACAAGTCTTTATTATAGTCGCTTGCCTTTGGAGGCCCTAAAAAGTATGCTTTAAAAATTGCTCAATTGTCAACCCGAAAAGCATGCAACACGTTAAATGTAAGCATTTACTTATGTAGATAAATATAGAATGTCATGTAGATAGTGTAGATAACTCACAAAATGAGTCCCAACTAAAATTCTAGAAAAACTTTTCCAATATATTTTTTCTAGCCTTGAGGCGCCAAGTTTTAAAAACTTTAAATAATAACTTGTTACCCTAATTGTTCAGGGAATAAGAAAAAACACCCACATATATAAGGAATGGCAGAGAAGATGAAGGATTTTGAACCGTCGAACTAGAAGAATAAGAACAAAATGGAAGATTTAGGTACATGTGAGTTTCCAAACCCAAAACTTGCTTTGTATAACTAATTTACTTGTATATTTATAACAGCGTTACCCAAGAACAGAGGACAGAGAATGTGAAAATACTTTTAAGCAGTGTCTTATCAGCTGATTTATAGAGCTGAACAGAGCAGTGTTGCCAACTTCTGCCAAGCAAAAAAAATCCGTTTTCGGCGGGACTGAGAGGGAAAAAAAGCTGTATATTTCGACAAAAAAGCTGGAAAATAAGCGCATGTCGTTTCTTATTATTTATGCAATTATATTTAATATATTTATTTTTCTCATCCTTGCCGTAGGCCTCAGTTGTGCCTATTAGCTTAAACTTATTAAGAAGGACATTATAATCGAAGCAGCATTTCTCATGTCGACGTAACCAGTATCTAACTATACTACACATATTCAGGCATGTTCTCAATTCCGTTTCCACGGCAACTTTTCGAAAGTGGAATTGATTCGTGTTCTCAACAACAAAACGCAAAAAGTTTTTCGTTTTGAAAAATAATGCTAGTTGGTCCGTGGAATAAAAAGTAAAGTAATACAATTTCTAGATGTACATAAAAAAAATGGAATTGTGGTTTCGCTCTTATGTATCTAGTGCCGATCCCGCTTGGACTGGTGGTTTGCAAAAAGTAAAACGAAAACAATTTCATTCGGAATTAAGAAGAAAAAACGAAACCGAAGCGGAATTGCGTTCGATTTACTTTTCAGAAAGTAATGAAATTGAGAACATGCCTGACTATAATCATAATTTATTTTCTTAATTTCAGTTTCACTAATATCCAATATCTTATACATTATATTGAGTTGAGCATGCTCACCGCCATTAGATTTCTGAGTTTGGATTTTACTATATTAACCTGACTGAAGACAGAGTCCTTGGAAGCGTTTACTTTACTCCAAAACTTTAGTTTCATCGTAATTTTCCAATACCTTCTACGAAAAATACTTTCAAAATGGTAACAATGTTTAGTTTTGGTCGTAGAATGATGTGCATTTGCAACAACTACAGTAAACTGAAGAGGTATAAGATTCATTCTTCCGGGTTCTGCAGCCAGACTTTTCGACTTTCTTGTTTGAAAACTATTGTCATTTTAATCAATTATCCGTAAACTTGGCTAGCACTTTGAGATGATTGTTTCCTAAACTTTAGAGGTGGCAATTACTATCGATTTGCTTATAAGTTTTGCAAATGACTCCAAAATAAGAATAAAGCTGGAAAAAAGCCGAAATCATTTTTATAAAAGCTGGAATTCCCGCTTCCCGCTGTTATTTATTTTTTCCCGCAATACGGTTTTAAAAAAAGCCAGAAATGACGGGAAAAAAGCTGATTTGGCAACACTGCGTAAGAGTGAACGACGCACACTCACACAAATTAGGTATGCGTATAGAGCAAAGATAGAGGTGTGGTGAAGAGGGTGTGCTAAGGGAGTGAAGACGGTGGACGAGGGGAGAACAGTGGGTTAACAATGACTTAACAGTGACTTAACAGTGACTTAATTGGAGTGGAGATCAAATTTGAATTGAATATTCATTGAAGTGTGGCTGCCATGAGGTCAAGTTGTGAATTCATTGCGTCCCATGACACACACCCTTTTTTATACTCTGTACCGAAGGTACATAGAGTATATTAAGTTTGTGCAAAAGTATGTAACAGGGAGAAGGAATCGTTTCCGACCCTATAAAGTATATATATTCTTGATCAGCATCAACAGCCGAGTCGATATAGCCATGTCCGTCTGTCCGTCCGTCCGTCTGTCCGTCCGTCCGTCCGTCCGTCTGTCCGTCCGTCCGTATGAACGAAGAGATCTCAGAGATGGTAAGAGATAGAGGTTTGACATGTATGGGACATATATTTCTTATTCTTGCAGGCAGATCAAGTTTATTTTCAATTTTGGCCACGCCCCCTCGCGCCCCCGCAATTTGGAAAAAACGTCATATCTCCTACAGTTTTGATGATAGATTGTTTGTTCCTTCTAGAGATACCTTGTAAACAAAATTATTTATCGATTTGCTGAAGGAATGATAAAGATCGGATGAACGATACTCAAGTTATGGGCAAAAAACGGCCACTTAACACCACCCACCCCCCACCAATAACCACAGCAACATATCCTAACCGTTCAACACAGGCAATCTTAGTGCGAGAGAGAAAGAGAGAGAGAGAGAGAAACTTAGAGAGCGCACCGCGCTGTGCGCGGGGTGTTAACTGGCCGTTTGACTCCTGAGCAAATGCGAGTGTAAGGGTACAGAGTATGTTATAGTCGGGCTTGACCGACTTTCTTTCTTGTTTTTGTTTTGATCTTTATTCGAATCGGGTTACCACGCTTGCCGTCAGATGGCGCTGTTTGTCTGTTAGATTTGAGTTTTTGTTGTTTAGCCGTTTTTTTTTTTGTTAGTGAGGAGTTATTTGTAGTGATTGTACGCGCTGCGGGCTTGGGTTAAGTATCCCGCCCTGAATGCCGAAGCTAGCCGGTGTCAGCCCGAAAGCAGAGTTCGTAACAATATGACGCCCAACCGAAACGATGTCTAGCGACCGTTCAGGAAAAATAAAATTAAAACTATGATGAGAAGACCTCGCTAGAGTGCTTCTTCTTGCAGGGCCATGGCAGAACTGCGACTTGTGAGGAACCCCAAGGATGGCTCACAATTGCGCAGGGACGTTGTTCACCTGGTGAGGATAAGGCAGTGTTAGTGTGGGCGGATTAAAAGATCGAAGGGAGACTTGGCAGCAGATGGTTACAGGCTAATAGCTACCCGGAGATGGTGACATGTTTTCCTGGCAAGTGGCTTCGTCACGAGGGTGTTTGGGTGGCGTCATCGGACAGACGTAAGTTCAGATGGCTAGCACCAAACGCTTTGCCTGGTGGTAACAGTGGCAAAGATCACGACGAGATGATGTCACAGGCTCATATTTATCACTCATCCAAGTCACGAGGGTGGATCGATGACATCATGGGGCCACTTTGTCACCACTTTGCCTGGTGGTAACTGTGATAAGGATCTGTGATAGAAAATATGTGATATTAGGTTAGGTAATTTATTACATTTTTGTTGGGGGTAAATGTTTACTTGTTCAGTTCACGTTTTGTTTTGTAGTTACATGGGAGGACGTACTCATCATGCGATGCATTCTCGATGGCTGAGAGCGATCGGGTAAACAATTGGGGTACCAAAAATGTAGAGGATTGGCGATCAAGATTGGATGTTTAGAGCCCTTGGCTGGCAGTCATCAGTCCATACTGATGATTAGACCAGTTGATGTGCTCTAGCAGTTTGTCCTGATTGTTCGTTGTATGTCCTCGTTAGTGAACTGTTAGTGTAGCGTCATCTGAGGAAGTGTTGGTGATTAGCAACGTAGTTAGGAGCGGCGGGTTTGGTCCGACTTGGCAAATACTTCTCTCCCTTAATGTCGAACGAAGTATTGTCTGTGAATAGATTGAATTTTTTGATGAGATTTGGTGCTTATGGGTTTCGGAGTTGAGTTTTTGATGTTTACGATATTTTTTTGTTAGTGAGGACACACGATTTCTGTGACAAGGCCATTGCCGTTCACATTGCGCTGTGACACTGAAATGTGACAATCTTCGCGCCAATGTAAACGCAACATAATTGTAAGAGTCAGTGTGACCATAAGCGAGTAACCAAAATATGCTTATTTTTGGATTTCAGCCCTGATTCATTATGGATTTGGATTTGGATGCTCGCTCCGAGATCTTGGAACAATTACAAAAGGTAAACCCAAAAATATTATCAAAAATTTCTTTATACAAAATCCCCGCTTCTAGCGTGAATTGCATATACCCAATGCCCAGCATATGAACTTGGAGCAACTGCAGCTAATTTATAAAGGATTCATTGTGCCACAGCCACGTCGGGAGCGTCGTGAGAGGGAAATGTCGGAGCTAGGGAAGCGCATACAAATGGTCAGTATGGCGGGCGAGAAGCGGCATTTGGATGAAGATGATAATCTTGCTAATGGGAAACGCTCAAAAATGGACCTCAGCTGGCCTCGCTGATAAGAGCGTCCAAATAGTATCAATCGAAACGTTGGACAAAATGGAGCTCATACCGCTTCTACTCATACTAATGACAGCTCAAGGGGCCACTGTTTGGGCGGCCTCAGAGCAGGATCTGCCCGAACTGGAGGGCTATCAAATGATCCTGAGACGTACGGCCAGTCGTGGTGATAAAATGCAAATCTTTCAAAGTATTTGGGGTGCCATACGTTCCGATTTTGCTGATGATACGGATAAAGTCAAGGGATTGTATACGCAACTGGGTAATTTCATACGCAATGAGATGCAGTGCAGCAGTGGACCCAGCGGACGGACGGCCTGTGAGCTGCAACATGAGGTGAGACGTCTGTTGCGTCGCCTCATGGCTCAGCGTTTGGCCAATTTGCTCAATGCCGAGGAGAGTATCGAGGCGTATGGCATGTACATTGCATCCAGTGTGGAACCGCAGCTCATCAGGGATATACTCAATAGCATGATTGAGGACATCTATTTTCATCGCCCGTTGGACAAATTGGTGCTACAGCTGGAGCAGCTGGAGGTGGACAGGGATGAGGTTAGCTTCAAAATGATGATTGAGGCGCAATTGGCGCTCTATTGGCGCTACATGACACTGCATGACAACCACGAGGCCTACCTGTTCAGCTTGGCCCACATTCTGAGCAAGGTGCAGTCGCATCATATGTACGCCTTGGTTGATTCATCCCTGCAGCAGCGTGTCGAGGCAGTGCATCAAAGTTTGCCCCCCGTTTTAAGTAATCTGTTCGATAGTCAGGGTTTCTATCTGGTGAATCGGGCACATTTCGAGTATTTGTATACCACCATAACGGATGAATGGAACTATGGCCTAAATGCACGCCAGGTGTTTACCTGGCACGAGAAGAACTATACCGATTCGGCGGGTCTAATGCGTGCCTTTGTCCAGGAGCAACAAGCCAGCATGCCAATGTTTTCCCTACGCAGCGAACTCTTCAAATGGTATTTCTTTGTGGATCCCAGTCAGGGTAATCGTTTGGCTGCCCTACGTTCGGGTAGTCCCAGTTCATCCACCAGTTTTTGGTCCATAAATTATGTTAAAGATTCCCTAATCTTTCGTCAACGTGATTTGACTTTGTGTGCGGATGAAATGATGGATACGGAACGACGTTTGGTCAAAATGTTACCCGGCCAGTTGCATATGCCACCGTCCGAGGCTTGCCAATGGTTGCCCATACATCGCAAGTCAGCTGATTGAGAAAGAGACAGAGAAATACATGAATAAGAGCAGGAGGGATGGCTGGATTTTACTTAGTTGAAACTAAAATTGTTAAAAAATATATTTAAAGTTAAGAAACTTTAACTTCAAGTTGTCTTTTCGGTATATATACGCTTGATTCTATATCAAATTTTTATTCACAAAATCAGAAAATTGTTGAAAAACATCAAATTTTTCAAACAAATGTTCATTATTAGAAGTTTTCGCCCCATCCCCCCTACAAAACCTGGTTTCCAGAATATTCGGCTTAAAGGACCTTTTTTTTATTCTTCTACTTACTTCGTATGCATAGTCTAAGGTTTACAATAACTACATTTATATTGAGATTTCAAGCTATTTGAATGTTATGTAGAAGCTAAATTTCAAATAAAAATGCAAAATGTCAAAATCTTCATGATAAAAAATTTTTAAAATAAGAAAATAGAAAGACAGGCCGGCGGTTAAAACTGTTTGTAAACCACTGAACCGAATCTATGTGTATTCCTGAGCGGCTTGCATTATGCAAGTTGCATATCCCTGCATGAAACCGTTTTCTGCCAGCTAAAGGCAGCCGACGAGGCTACTTTCATGCATCTAAGTCAGAGATGGGCGCGTCGCGAAGTTCCAATGCACACGAGGCAGCGCTCTGCCTCGTGTGCATAGGAGCTCTGCCGCGGCCGACTGCACAAAATCACACGTACGCTATAAGCATTGAAAGCTATTTATAGAACACGAATGGGGCGCACGCAAATTGTGCTTGTATGCGTGTGAAAAGTGTGTCGATATGTGTGCATGCCCATCTCTGATCTAAGTTAAGAAACTTTATAATATTTTCATCCAATTTACTATATAATATATTTAACGTGAAGGCCAAGCTAACTTCGTCTATGCCGAAGTTTTTATACTCTTGCAAATGCTGGCTTTGAAATATAAGAGCTTAAGAATCCCAACACTAAAATCCAAAATATTTCTTACTTTCGACCTATCGTTATTAGATTTTGAGAAAATTTTCCGATTCTGTTTGAAAGCATATAAAATTAACAACAATTAAATGGAATATAAAACCACTTTCCGAGCGATCTGCCCTAGGACAGTCTTAAGATATTGTCTATTTATATATCTATTTGAAAGAATATAAAATAAGTAATCAGAGATTTCAAGAACGCTAACATTGAAAACAAACAAAAATTTTTTACTAACAGTTATGCTCCCATTTTCACTTTCGCAAAACTTTTGCGATTTCAAATCGGTTTTTGGACCAATTTTGGACTCGAAATCGGAAAATTTTTGCGAAAACGAAAATGGGAGCATGGCTGTAAGATTCATTTTTCAACCGATCGGTCCTATGGCAACCATAAAATATAGTCCGATGTCGATCAACTTCTTCAAATTAGTTTAATAGCGTTAATTATTAATAATCATCGAGCTTAAGAAGGATTTTCTGATCACATTTGAGTGTGTTTTGAGTCCTCTGTCTGATTAAAATAGTCATAAATGATACTTTTGTCGGGAGAACTTGGTGCCCATGCCAAAAATCTTCTTAAGCCCAGCCAGCATTTTACAAAAATTTTGATCACATTCGGGTCTTTTTCGAGTCCTCTGTCTGATTAAAATAGTCATAATTGCGTTCGTTTTCTGATCATAAATGATACTTTGGTCGGGAGATAATGGTACCCTAGCCGCGATTCTTCTTAAAGAGTCGCTTAAAACCCGTTTTTCTGATCAGTTTCGACTCATTTTCGAGTCATATTTCCAATCATTTGCGAGATTTTTTCGTCGAATTTTAACAAATCACATTTTGAGCATATGTATGACTTATTTCCGAGTCTTCCTTAGATCGCACATGAAATTAATCTCTTTTTAATCATCAAAAGGGATCGAAAAAGACTCATCAAGGTGATTCTTATTAAAATGATCTTCCAAATGCTTGGTGGGAAAGATAGCCGATTATAGCCCATTTTTCTCATCAGTTTTGACTCAATTTCAAATCATATTTCCAATCATTTGAGAGTCTTTTTCTAGTCGTGTTCCAAACGCATTTGCTTTCCCTTTTTTCGACTATACTTATGTTTTTCCTTGTTCTCGATATCGCAATATGGATTGGATTTTCAAAAAGCATTTTTAATTATCAACTCGAACGATTCTGTACCATACTGTAAAATAGTTATTTTCAGTAATAATATTGAGAAAGAAATTGAATTAAATGATTGTGTAAACCGAACCTTATTTTTGTACACAGGGGGTTCGGTTCGAGTTTCCGTTTCGGGGGCTCAAAAATTTGAAATGTTTGGTTCATGGTCCGAATTCAATCAAAATTTTCAAATCATTTTTTCCCGCGAATTAAGCATATATTCTTGATCAGCATGACGAGCTGAGTTGATATACGGCCATGTACCGGTTTTCACTAAAGTGAATTCGAACGTTTCACAAGTTCTCTTGTCTATTAAACAATCAAGGAAATCCGTATCAAACCATTAGTTTCTACTTACTCTTTACTCGACGGATTCAAATGTAAACGTTTTAAACTGATTAATTCAATCAATTTTACACAACAGCACATTTAACAAATTCGAATTCGACAATTTTTGTCGAAAGTGAAAACCGGAACATGCCTGATAGACGTGTCCGTCTGATTCTAAGCTATCTCCTCCGTCAGTTTCAAAGATATCTTAACCAAACTTCGCACAAAGTCTTTTAATACAAGTACGCTGGACACTTGTCGGTACCGCCCGGATCGGATGACTATAGCATATAGCTGCCATAGGAACAATCGATCAAAAAACTAGTTTTAGTGCGAAAAACTTTTTGGTCTTCAACGCAAAAGTTCCCAAACCTCGTATTTATAAGATTTCTATGCTTTTACACAATTCCAGCAAATTTGATGAAAATCGGCCAACTATATAGTATAGCTGCCATAAAAAAGATAGTTCTGAAAAAAGTTTTAGTAGAAAAAACTTTTTTGTTTTCAACTCTATTGCTCCCAAACTTGTTACTGATCAATATTATATGCTACCACATAATTCTGCCAATTTTGATCTAAATCGGATGACTATGGAATATAGCTGCCATAGAAACGATGGGTTGAAAAATTAGTTCTAGTCAGAAAAACTTTTTTGTCTTCTTTGATAGCGTCTTTATACTTTGCAATTATGAATATTATTGGTTTTCACACAATTTTGGGAAGTTTGGTCAAAATCTGATGAATATATTGTATAGCTGCCATATAGATTATATTTGGGTATGTTTGAAAAGTTTTCTTTATGCCAGAACTTAAGCTTCCGAACATATTGGTACGGGCCCTACTACGCGAACGTCAGCGAATTTTTTCTTCATTGGAAAAACCTAGCCAGCACGCACGAAGTGGAGTTTTCCTTTAGAAGATCATTCTAGCTAAATATCCTGGGCGAAGCAAGCGCTTTTTAAAATGGATGTAGCTAAAAGGCAGACATGCATTGAGGAAGCCCAAAGGGTTGTATTATGACCTTGAAGTAAGGAACAGGTACCAAATTTTCTTACGTAGGTAAGGTGCAAGGTAAATGTAAAAAAATATACATAGGTATGGTAAAAGGTATCCGGAATTCCCAGTATCTAGGTAAAGGTACTTTTAAATTAACAAGCATGGTTCATCAATTAACATTAGTAATAAATATGAACTGTACGGGCTTAAGTCCAAATATAAGGTCTAAAAATCGATGTTATTTTATTAAAAGGTTTCTTTTATACCATCTCGCCTTTTTAATATAACAAAAGTTTCGAATATTTCGTCACCTATTCTATTACTTTTTGGTGTATGTATTTGGCCTCTACTGCTAAAATGTCTTTCAATAGGGGCAGATCAAGACAAAATGGCATAATACTTATAAAAAACATTGCAATTATTTTTATACTAAAGTATTGATTCCAAAGATTTGCTATAATCTGCAAGATAATTTAAGACTTCCAATGCAATATTGGAATTTTCACAACAGTTCTCAGTTTCATCCAATCTTCCATTACTGGTATTGTAAAAGTCTTCAGAATCCTTTGTATTTGAACTCTTATTGACAACTGTTTCCAAACTTTCCGTAAGTTTTTTGAACAAGCCAATCGTTAAAACACTTAAAATTTTGTGGTAGTTATTTGGAATCCACTTCAATTTAAAGCAAAGGTCCTTTGCCTCGCTTGAAGTCAAGTTTTCAAAAAATAAAAATCGTTTAAAACTCCCTTTTTAAGAGCAGCTGTTCTAACGCGCTCTATTACCTTTAAATCAGACTCTTCTAAAAACTCAGGCTTCACGTGTTTCCTTGAAAAATGTACACTTTAATTGCTTTTCAGAAGTTGGATACATTTTCTGTAACTGTTTATCCTTTGGATATTTCTAAGTCCGTATTTGTTATGAACTTCAGCTAATATAGTAGCAATTATTTCATGTGTGTGGGACAATCGCACACGCTTATATGCGAGTTCGATAGAACCGGCTATATTTTTCTTAAACAGCCGTGCTCCCATTGTAACTTGTGTAAAAATTTTGCGATTTAAAAACGTTTTTCAGTACAAAATTTGTCTAAAAATCACAAAATGTTTGCGAAACTGAAAATGGGAGCAGGGCTGAGAGTCCGCTTTCCTCTTATCTAGCTTGGATCGCATAGTTTTTGAACACGGAATGTTTACCGAACTTCCAGTTAAAGCCTGTTCGAACTTGAACATGATATTCAACTCGGCCCACACATAGTGTTAATCTCATATTTAAATATAATATGTAGCCTATGTCGCCATGTGTGTCATAAACATGTCACCTTATGTAATATTAATAGCCGCAGTGACGAGGATCAGCCCAGCCCAGCAGACAAACCACTTGAAAGGGTCATCCGCACTTAATATGCTTCGTGGGAAGCAATGTGTAGTCCTTTCACGAATACATTTCTATATTTATACACACGCAGCTATCTTACAAATACTGCCTTAGTTAAGTTAGAAGATAAGGGATGAGAAATTCTAAATAAAAGGAACCTCGCTCAGACTGAGCAGGTTAGTACAATTGAAACCTGCAACAAGCGTGCTCATTAAAGGTGTATAAGTACATACAAAGCCACAAACAGGTCCCTGATAGTTTTCTTTTCAATGTGGCAGAGTGCGGCAGCATCTCGTAGCGTGGGGGGGGGCAAGCAAAGGACCTTAGTATATCATCGAGCGCTCAGAAAATAAGAGCTTTGCAGAAGTGATTATAGGTATTTGGCGTTCTTAGGTATGCAAAAGATATGTCTAAAGGCCTTGGCCATGTCATTATCATTGGCAGTATACGCTAATTTGTTCTATAAAGATGAGCTAATGCGACAACATTTAAAATTCATAGACGAAATCATTGTAGAAATTAAGGATATGTTTCGGCAACTGCAGGAATTGATTGAATTAATGTGAAGAAACTTCAGAATGAGCGCATCTTCGAGCTTTTGTAGCTACCTCAGGGAGCACCTGTCATATGCAAATGAGGGCCCGCTGAGCTTACTAAAGTTTATAATCTTCTTGAAATTAGAAGATTCCCTACCATATTTAATAGGTAAGGTCACAGTCTTGCTCCTATATTTCGTTCGCCATAAATCAAAATAAAAACTGAAAAAACGTTGATAAAAAAATTTATATTTGTAAAAGCGAAGGGAACACACGAAAGGGGATACAGAAGGGCTAATGAATTTAAATCGATTGGGATTTTGGGATGGCGCCACTACTTTGAGCATTTGCTTCCCAGTATGTAGGGTTTCCAAAATTGTGTGGAAACTGATAATATTCACAACTGGAAGGTATAAAGACGCTACCATTGAAAACAAAAAAGTTTTTCTCACTAGAACTACTTTTTCGACCGATAGTTCCTATGGCAGCTATATGCTATAGTCATCCGATTTGGATAAAACTTGGTAGAATTGTGTGGTAGCATATAATATTGATCAGTAACAAGTTTGGGAGCGATAGCATTGAAAACAAACAAGTTTTTTCTGCTAAGACTTTTTTCAGAACTAACTTTTGTATGGCAGCTATACTATATAGTTGTCCGATTTTCATAAAACTTGGTGAAATTATGTAAAAGCATAGAAAACTTAGAAATACGAGGATTGGGGACGTTTGCGTTGAAGACAAAAAAGTTTTTCTCACTAAAACTAGTTTTTTGATCGATTGTTCCTATGGTAGCTGTATGCTATAGTCTTCCGATTTGGATCAAACTTGATAGAATGGTGTAGTAGCATATAATATTGATCAGTATTAAGTTTGGGAGTGATAGCATTGAAAACAAAAAAGTTTTTCCTACTAAGACTTTTTCTCAGACATATCTTTTGTATGGCAGCTATACTATCTAGTTGTCCGATTTTCATAAAACTTGGTAGAATTATGTAAAAGCATAGAAAACTTAGAAATACAAGGATTGGGCACGTTTGCGTTGAAGACAAAAAAGTTTTTCTCACTAAAACTAGTTTTTTGATCGATAGTTGCTATGGCAGCTATATGATATAGTCATCCGATTTGGATCAAACTTGATAGAATGGTGAAGAAGCATATAATATTGATCAGTAACAAGTTTGGGAGCAATACCATTGAAAACAAAAAAGTTTTTCCTACTTAGACTTTAACTCAGACATATCTTTTGTATGGCAGCTGCACTATATAAATGTCCGATTTTCATAAAACTTGGTGAAATTATGTAAAAGCATAGAAAACTTAGAAATACGAGGATTGGGGACGTTTGCGTTGAAGACAAAAAAGTATTTCTCACTAAAACTAGTTTTTTGATCGATTGTTCCTATGGCAGCTATATGATATAGGTTCTGAACTACGCAGTTGAACGATTTGATATCTGGGGAAGACCTGGGAAGTCAAGCAAAGAATTTGGTTAAAATTTTAACTTATATTCTAATAACTACAAATGTAATAAGTAGGATTTACTCCATAACAACACTTAAAACGGTTTCCACACCAAATGAGTACAAAATTTCAAGTCAAGTTGTGCATAAATTCAGTTTTATATGTATAGGTTTTATTGTACAGAAATAAGTTTTAAAAATGAAACAGAAAAGTGAACAAAACTTAAAAAAAAGAAATGTAGAACTTCAATAAATTTTTGGCATAGAATTTTTTGGGTCTAAGACACAGACTTTTGTTTTCAATAACCACAAAAGTGGATAGTGGAGTCACAAGGGGGGGCTGTACTTAGACTTGACATTTGAGTAAATTTGTAGGTTTTGTGAAAAGTTTTGGTGGGTTTTACTTGTAAAAACAGCGTTGGGTAACAAAATCTTGTAAAGGTTCCCAACGCGGTTTTTTAAATTGAATTTTCCGAAAATGAATTTTGCAAATTTTCGAGTGACTTTGGGTCGAAATCTCAGGAAGGGGGGGGGGGAACAAAAATGAATAATTTACATTTAAAAATAATTACCTAAATAATCATTTACATGCACATACACTCTCTCACACGTACACACACACACACACACACTAAGTCTAATGAGTCTCTTTATTCCTGCTCCATAAACTCCTCTTCATCCTCTTCACTATCGCTGCTCTCCTGTGGCTGCTCTACTGCTCTCGGTTGCTGTTGCCCCCCACGTCTGAGGCTATTGTTGCTCGCATTAAAGGCCTGCGGCTGATGGCGATGGCCCCCGGCCGCCTGCAGCAACTGATTACGATGATGTTGCTGCTGCTCCTGCTCCGACTGCAAGTACAAACGCCGATTGGCCGATGGACGATAATACATATTACAGGCCAAATACTCCTCTGCCTCATCATCATCCTGTATGGACTCCTCAATGGTACGCGAATAGTCCTCTATTTCTTCATCAAACAAATGCGGTTCACCATTGGCAAATGTGGCGAAACGCATGGGATTACGCAAGGCGCCGATCATGTTCCACTGACGGCATTGTGGGCTATTCACATACTCCCGCAATTCGGACAAAGATTTGGCCGTCTCATTCACCGTCTGGCGATAGTATTCCTCCTGGGTCAAGAGTCGTCGCTGCTGGGGAAAGCGTCGTCGATACACTGAGCACAAGTACTGCATCAATGTGGTGGGGAAATAGTAGGCCACAAAGTGTAACACCATTATGGCAATGGCCGCACTATTATGCCAGCTGCTGAAGTAAACCAATGCACCGCCCATGGCCTGCAGCACCCACATGATGATGTTCTGCGAACGTGGATTACGGGGCGGACCAATGCGATAGCAAATGAAGAACGAGATGAGTCCCGTAATGACGAAATACCACAGCACATATTCACGATATGTCACCAGTATGACACGCATATTATCCATTAGCTGCTTCAGCACATAGAATCCTATGGTCCAGCCGCCAATTAGAAAACCCACCATCATGGGACGACGTGGAATCACTTTGCTAACCAAACCAAACACCAGCAACATTGAGGCGCTTACTCCCAGCACAATTCCGGCCAAATAATAGAAGATCGAGTTCTGTGCCAGACGCCGGCTACTCCAAAAGATCAGTATGCCCAAAGCCATTTGCATTAGACGCCACATATCCACCGTCTGCTGCTTCAGGCCCACATTGTACGGCTGACGCGAGGATACGCCCAGACACTGCGGCTCATACGGTGATATTTGCACACGCTTACGTTTCTGTGAGAATAGCGTGAAACTGAACAGCGAACGCTCCTCCAAATACGAATTCATCACCTCTGCCGGTGTACGTCCTCCATATTCGGTGTAATCATCATTGGCAATGGACAGCTGAAATTCCACCGTTTCGAAGAGTGTGAACAGGGAATGCGGTTTGCCGAGATAGCAATATGTTCGCAGTGTATTTGGGCCATACAGATTTTCGTTTATGGAAATGGATCTGCCGGGTGACAGGTGTACCACATCCGCCGTTTTACTGTTGATTGTGCTTATGGCCTGTGCCGCCTGGCCACAGGTTACCATTAGCAGGAGCAGACATGCCAATGCCAGCTCCATGGTAATGTCTCTCAGTCTCAGTTTTCAGTTTTTCAGGACGCCGAAAATTGAACAAATGTGACCGTAGACAAGTAAAGCCGGCAAGCGATAGATAGGTTTATCGACTGATAACGCAACGGTAGTGTGACCGCTTGCTGAAACTGAAAAAATCACACAAACTAAATAAAATAACGAAAGGTAATTTAAATGTAAGTACTTTAAAATTTAGTTAAGTAAATTAGTATTTAGTCCTAAGCATTATCTGTGCCAAATTTGAATACAATATGTGAATATTTTGGACTTTATGTTACATTTTCGAGCTTTCTGTTTCTGCTTGAAAAAAGTTTTAAATGACAAAATTGTGTGTGTTTTTCAGTTTAAAATGGCCAAGTTTTGCACAAAAATGTTAAAAATTTTACACTTTTCGCTAGCCAAATCAAAGTAATTACAAAACAAAGTTTAAACTGGCTTCAATTTGGCGCCCAACAGCGCTGCCACCTCGTTAGCATATCGATAGCGATAACAGGCCGAGTAAATACATAGCATAAATAATCAAATACAATTTGTAATTAAATATATAATATATTATATATAATTTCACCATGATCTTGTCATACCATTTTTGTAATTACTGACTGACAAATTCAAAATGCGCGCCACTGTCCAGCTGAGCAGCTGCTGTTGTTGTTAGTGATGTGCAAAATGTACACAGAATGATATATATAGATGTGTGCGTGTTAGCTCAGCTTCAGTCATCAACTCATTGCCATTCCAAGTGGAAGGTGTAGATGTGTTGTACGGTTTTCAGCGCGTTTGCAACAATTTAAAAAAAAATTGTTTAAAAATTAAATTGCCCGCGCGTCCTTTATTTTTCAAAAACAAACGCCCAAATATTCATAAAAATATAGAAAGTGTTGGTGTTTGAAGTTGAGTTTGTTTTTGTTGTTGTTTGTTTTTTTAATGGTACCAGGCTGCTAAGTACCGTTATGTTAGCCTTGTAGGCGGCTGCCTGGATTTCCCATTTAAGTGTGTGAAAGTGTATGTGTGTGTTTTTTTTTTTGTTGTTTGTTGTTGGTGCCCCCTCAAAACGGGGTGTGTTCTGTTCAGGAAGCAGCAGACGCGGGCCAAAGGAAAGTGGTAAGTTTTAGATCCTGACACTGGATACTCAAAGCGGGGCGGGGGTTGCAATTGCCAGAAAATAAAAATTAATTTATTTTGATCTATTGAAAAATCAATAAAATGCTGCAAGACCACGCAATTTTGTTAACATATTTTTTTTTTTTTGGGTGTTTTTTTGCAAATTTTTGCGTGCACCAAACAAATTAAGTATAGAGAGAGTGTAAGCGAGAGAGAGAGAAAGAGAGGTGAGCTCGTGTGAAAGAGCGGGGGAGGGGAGCTTGCTTGATGATGAGATTATCTCCGCTTTGCGTGTTTAATTAGTTTAAAGCCTGCTAATTAAAGTAAATATTAAAAGTTATCTTTGGCTGTTGCTATTGTTGTTGTTGTTGTTTCTTGCCAACAATAAACCTCTGCTCAGCAGCAACCCACAAACAAAACCAAAACAAGTGCCGGGCAGCGTTGCCTTCTAACGGTACTCTCGCTCTCTCTACATTTCGGTATGTCTTTTCGCTCTCTCGTTTTTTTTATAAGAGATGCTTTTACATCAAAAAATTAAGTATTAAAGGAAAGTGATGAAATTTATATTGTTATATTAGAAAAGTTTTAGAAATCAAAAAAAGTGCAGCTAGGCTCGAATCGGGGGTTATGAAATGTTAAGGTCTTCATCTTTATAGTCCGAAAATAAGGATTACATACAGCCATGCTCCCATTTTCGCTTTCGCACAAATTTTTACGATTTTGAGTCCAAATTTGGTCAAAAAACATGGCTGTTAATAATGTTTTTCCTTAAATATGCTTGATAAGTAAACAGCGATACACTTTTCAATATATTTTGCGACTTTTATCCGACTTTGGGAAACGATTTTGTCTTAAAATCATTAAAATTTTTTAAATCTCTTAGATTTAAGGCCCCCCATTACCAAAAACTGGATCGTTTTATCACAAAATTGGTATGAGTTAGGTCTTAAACGGCGCCTAAATAATGAATTCATTTGATTCATATTTTTTTTTCAAATTTTGCCGAGTTTTTAAAGGCAAAAATTTTATTTTTTTGTTACTTGAACTCGGATTTTTTTTCTAACTTTTGCGTATTATAACGAAATATGTATTTTGCGATTTTAATCCGGCTTTGGCAAACGATTTTGTCTTGAAATCATTAAAATTTTTCAGATTTAAGGCCCCCGATTACCCAAAACTGGGTGGTTTTATCACTATTTTGGGTAGGAGTTAGGTCTTAAACGACGCCTTAATAATGAATTTATATGATTAATATTTTTTTTTTCAAATTTTGCCGATTCTTAAAATCAAAATTTCTTAAGAAAAAAATTTTATTTATTTTTTTTACTTGAACTCTGAATATTTTTCTAACTTTTGCGTATTATAACCAAATATGTATGACCAATCTTTTGCTTGATTCATTATCTTTTGAGGAATTGTAAGCTTTTTTAAATTCAAAAATACTTTAAAACAAGGCTAAAAACTTGTAAAATGTTGATCAAGGTTCGAACAAGTTGTAAAGTATAAGGTGCTTGAAACGGAGACTGTACCTATTATTATGATCAGGCTAAATGTGTGGTGGACTCGCAATTTATAGAAAAGCTTTGATATACGGGGCAGCCCCTCTTTCAACTCTTTGTCACAGTGTGGCCAAAAATTAAAAAAAGTTATCAACACTAAAAGTAAAAAAACGAGAGCGTAAGTTAAAGTCGGCTCTAACCGACTTCGATATACCCGTTACTCATGGAAACAAATGTTTATTATCCTTCCTGTATGCCTGAGGTGGGTCAGCCGAAAAGTATGCAATATTTTTTAACTCGGCTATTTATTATCCGCCAGATATTAATAGACATTTGTCAATTACTAAATGCAACATAAATGACTCCAAATTCATCACGATAAACAGATCAGACAACAAAACTTTTGAAAACGTCATCAAGCCCGACTATTACATACTCTGCACCCTTAATGTCGCAGCTCGAATTTGGTCACGAGTCAAACGGCCAGTTAACACACAACGCACAACGCAGTGCGCTCTCTAAGTCTCTCTCTCTCTCTCTCTCTCTCTCTCTCTCTCTCTCTCTCTCTCTCTCTCTCTCTCACTAAGATTGCTGCTGAACGCAATGCTTAGGTTATGGGTGGGGTGGGTGTTAACTGACCGTTTTTTGCTCATAACTTGAGTATCGTTCATCCGATCTTTATCATTCCTTCAGCAAATCAATAAACAATTTTGAGTACTAGATATCTCTAGAAAGTACGAACCATCTATCATCAAAACTGTAGGAGATATGACGTTTTTTCCAAATTGCGGGGGCGTGAGGGGGCGTGGCAAAAATTGAAAATAAACTTGATCTGCGTGCAGACAATAGGAGTCTACATTTCAAATTTGGTTGCTCTAGCTCTTCTAGTCTCTGAGATCTAGGTGTTCATACAGACAGACGGACGGACGGACGGACGGACGGACGGACAGACGGACAGACGGACAGACGGACAGACGGACAGACGGACATGGCTATATCGAATCGGCTGTTGATGCTGACCAAGAATATATATACTTTATATGGTCGGAAATGATTCCTTCTGGCTGTTACATACATTTGCACGACTTTAGTATACCCTTTTACTCTACGAGTAACGGGTATAAAAACCATCTATAATTAAAAAGTTCCGGTGTGTACCTATTAATATGATCAGGTGTGTATGTCTTTGCTATTAAAAGCTTAATTTGTACCGGTAGAAACATTTGCAACACTGACAGCGACCTCAACAAACATGTTTACTCCCACGAAAGTGTATTATTAAAAATGATTCCAAAGTTGAAAGCCTGATTCTCATATTTAATCGGAGTATCATTGATAGATAGTTTTGGCAGTACTTTTTTATGTATAACAATACATTTAGATTTAGAAGGGTTTAATCCAAGCCCATTATCCCTATAACATTGATACAATCTAGAATCTCAACTACCGGACGACTTACATATATCTGGACATCATCAGCGTACATATGGACTTTAGAATTGTAATTAATATCTGTTGATTTGTATTGATTATATTGAATTATAACCTTGAGCCAGCCAGATGCAAACTTTGACTAAAATTAATTCCATTTTTTTCAACAAATCTTTTACCTATCACTATAAATCGAAGTAGAACTCAATGAGGAATGCAAGGCCTGATTGGCGAATGACATTATCTCTAACATTTTGAGAGTTGATAAAGTTTTCGAAAACTAATATAATTTACAACTGAAAATGGTCTGCCACCTACTACTGTACACATCAATACACCGGCAATCTGAATTTCTTGTAATGGTAAAGATTTTAGAACAATCAGCCCTGAACAATCTGCATAAAGTACAGAGAAGTGCGGAAATATGTATTAGCGGTGCTCTCCGAACGACACCTACCACTAGACCTTTGGAGCAAAACAAATGGCTATCACAACAGCCCTAAAACTAAGAGAATCCGATGCCTGAAACAGGGGTAATTCGGGACACTCTATCATACTTGAAGACCAAGAGGGATTATTGAATACCACAAACAACGTTCGACAAATTATACGACGTCCATTTCCCAAGCCGACACATCTACACTAATGGTTCTAAGCTCGACGAAAAAAGTAGGAGGGGAGCGTTTTTTCTCCCAACCTAGACTTGAACTTATCGTTCCGCCTTTCTGATCACTGTAGGGTGTACCAAACAGAGGTGGTAGCCATCCAGGAAGCTGCCACATGCCTTAGCACACTCACGGTCAAAGTAGGAAACGTATTCACATACTCAGCCGCCCTTAAAGCACTTGACTCACATACCAACAATGCTAAAACACTTACGGAATTAGACAAATTACTTGGAAGATCATTAACATATACAGAAAACAACAGAGGAAAACAACGTGAGGTTTTTGAAATCAGAAATGGAAGATCCCGAGACCACGGCTTGTAATCTATCTGATAAGTAAGACCTGAGAAAAATTATAAATATTGTTGAGCTTAGTGCATAGAATATCATGATTCACCGTATCAAAAGCCTTGCTGTGATCAAGGAGCGTCATGGAAAACAACATTAGGCGTGTATCAGGTATCATAAAAACATCGAAAATCGAATAGTTTCTGCTGTTGGAAGGAGCAGTATCACTTTAAAGTAGCGTACTATTTCTTTGATACATGCTCCTGTATCATGATACTTCAAATTGGCTATTATGATGCCGCATCTCTCGAGTTCAGTATTAAGATAATTGCAAATTTATAATTGATCAGGGAGCAAGTTGTTCTGCTGAACACGGCCATTGCTTTCATCCACCTCTTTTCTGATTTCATCAGCTATTGTGCAGCTTCTTTTGCTCCTAAATCCTGATTGCTACCAAGAAATTCTTGTATTTTTGCAGCCATAATACGCTCAAATGCTTTGGCCAAGAATGGGAGAATGGAAATTGGCCTGAACTCATCATTATCTTTAGGTATTGGCAAGATTTTTGCTCTTTTTCATATGTCGGGAAAAGATGAAGTGGTGAGGACTGTATTAAAAATGTGTGTAATATGCCCACCAAAAACCAACTGCATTTGATTTGATCTTAAGTATATTTTCTAAGACGTCACAAGAACTGACACACACACAAAACTAAAACTATTATCACAGTAGGGGACAGAATTCAGGTACATGTTGCAGGTGCAGCTTCAGGTGATCATTTAGTTTGTTCACGTCAATGTCAGTCTTAGCTTGAGGTTTATTATTGATCATAGAGTTCTGAAATTTATTACTGTAGAAGTTACGTTTCGTGTTATATATTGTATTTGTCGTCATTTTTCAAAGTCTTTTATACTCATTTTGTAGCTCGATTCGTTTTATAACGCTTCCATCTTTTGTATGCAAAATCTCTTTTTTTTGATGTCGTTTTATATTCGAATTAAACCATGATTGCACTAAGGGTTTTATCATTTTTGACTTAATTGGCACATATTTTCCAAAAAGAAAGGACACATTTCGATGCAAGATGCTGAGTTGAGCGTCCGCTGTAGGGAATTGGTATAGCGGCCAAATATGTATGACCAATTTTTTGCTTGATTCATTATCTTTTGAGGAATTGTAAGCTTTTTTGAATTCAAAAATACTTTAAAACATGGCTAGAAACTTGTAAAATGTTGATCAAGGTTCGAACAAGTTCTTAAGTATAAGGTTCGGTTCGTGGACCAGTTTCTGTACTCATCGAACCTAAGGTTCTTGTACGAATCTGATTAGTTGACAGATTTTTGCCATTATTTTTGCTTAAAATGTAGACAAAATGTATGTAAATCGTCAAGTCGAATGAATCACATTCCTTATTGTTATTCGTCTTTCAAAAGTCCTTCTACTTACATAAATCTACAAGATTTGTTTATCCCTTTTTCAACTGGACTTATTGGATTCCTTAAATCCATCTTTAATTATTATTTTAAGCAATTTTTTAACATAAAAGTGTTTTTTTCCGGTCATCATATTAAAAAAGTTATACAAATTCTTAAGAAATTTAATTGTAATGGTTTTTAGATTCGGGAAGTTCCATATTTGAAAGGTATGGTTGATGGTCCGGGTACCCAAAAGGACCCCAATTGAACCGTTTATTTGGGGTTCGGTTCAGGTTCTGCTTGCAGTTCTGCTTTAAAAAAGCTAAATTTCAACATTTTATTAATAAAATATTTTTGTATATTTTTTGTTTCAAGACTTGGAAGTCTTGAATCTGTCAGAAAAAGAAAAACTTTTCTAAAGCTGTTTCTTGTTTATGTTAAAAGTTGTTTTAGAAGTGAAACTGAACTACTTTTGAGCCGTTTTACACTGGATCGACAAACTTTTTGAAGCTGTATAAAAATTTTACTTAATATTTTGAAGCTATTGGGGTTCAAAATGAGGTTCTGTACAATAATTTTTGATGAAATTCATGGCTGATTTTATTATATACTAGCTGTATAACCGTTGTACTCTAAATTGTGTGGTTATGTTTCTTACATTAGCGTCCAAAGTCTACAAACCTAAGCATTTTTGAAGCAGAGAGGTTAGAGAGGTTAAAAATTGAGAAGGTTAGGTCTTGGATTCGGTTAAAAGGACCCCAAAACAGGAAACGAACTAGTTCTTCTTGGTTGGGTTCTGAACCGATTTGCAGCCTTGAGATTTCCCTTCTCCTAAATAGCTGCTATGTGTTAAATAAACTTTGAATTTAGTCTAACATTTGTTAGCTTATATGAAAGATATCAAATGCGCTCTTAATAGAACGAAAATCTAAAAGGTTTCGCTTAAAGAGAGAAAGCACAAAGAGAAGTGCAAAAAAATTATGTAAAAATCAATCATGATGAACAACTCCAACATCTTAACAAACATTCACTCACTTTGATGTAAAGCTTACGCTCCTCTGTTTAACAACTTGGGGGGGAATAAGTTTTCAATTCACCCTCGGAATTTGCCTACAGCTTGCTGTTTTAATGTTTTGCCCTTGGTAATTACCAAACAAATTTGGGTCCCAGGCAACCTAAATGCAGCTGGGGAATCTTGTGATGAATTTGCTATCTTGAGGTACAGCAGCAGTTTCGTTATCTAAAATACAAAATTTTAGTCCAGACCTGCACAAAGTTTGAGTCACTCTTCTTAAACTTGGACTTTACTTCTGGACTTTAGTTAGGTACTCTAAAAATTAATCAACTAAATGAATAATGTTGAAACTTCAGTTAACCTTTCACTGATCTAAAATGTTTAAACTTTAAAAAGTGCAAAACCCTTTTGAGAGCATTCTTTCCCCCCAAAAACCAAATTCTTTTCGGGAATGACTCACACGCGTCATAAGTGTGACTCACTAACAAAAGGTTAAGCCCAACAAAGGCCACATGTCCTTGAGAGAAAGAGAGATATGAATCTTTTTAATGCCACTTAACTTTTGGTCACAAATTTGAAATTGTTTGTGCCTTGTGTGACACAATTCGTTGCGAAACGCAACTCCTTTTCAAAAGTGGCGCCAATGTGGTCACTGATGAGCTCACACAACAACAACAAAAACAGCAACAAAAAACTTCACTTGGAAGATGCGAAGCGAACGAGCTCATGAACTTGACATTGAACTCATTGGGATGGAGCCGGCTACTGGACTTGAAGTTGGTTTTATTTTATTATTATTGTTGTTGCTGCTGTTGCTGTTTGTGGTTAGCACTTAAAACGGGTTGCAATTGCGCTACCCAAGAGAGTAAAAGGAATTGGAGTTAGTACAACAGAACTACTTGTTTATAGAAACTAATACTCATTTCTCATACTAGAACTAAGAATAATTCTATTCTTTATTATTATACTCTGTACCAAAAGTATACAGAGGATCGATGGGACTATCATTCAATTGGTACCATGTCAAATATGTGGTTGATATTAATAACTTTGTTTAGGTGGGTGAAAATTGTTGACTTAATCTGAATTGTTTTAGATTTCCATACATTTTTCCCATATGATGGTACCAGGATCGATCAATTTGGTACCATGTCAAGAATCTTGTTGATATTAATAACTTTGTCGATGTCAAGAATGTTGTTGATATTAATAACTTTGTTTGGGTGGGTAAAAATTGTTGACTAAATCTGAATTGTCTTAGATTTCCATACAGTTTTCCCATATAATGGTACCAGGATCGATGGAACTGTCTTCCATTTGGTACCATGTCAAGAATGTTGTTGATATTAATAACTTTGTCGATGTCAAGAATGTTGTTGATATTAATAACTTTGTTTGGGTGGGTAAAAATTGTTGACTAAATCTGAATTGTCTTAAATTTCTGTACATTTTTCCCATATGATCGTACCAGGATCGATGAAACTGTCTTCCATTTGGTACCATGTCAAGAATGTTGTTGATATTAAAAACTTTGTCGATGTCAAGAATGTTGTTGATATTAATAACTTTGTTTGGGTGGGTAAAAATTGTTGACTAAATCTGAATTGTCTTAGATTTCCATACATTTTTCCCATATGATCGTACCAGGATCGATGGAACTGTCTTCCATTTGGTACCATGTCATGAATGTTGTTGATATTAATAACTTTGTCGATGTCAAGAATGTTGTTGATATTCATAACTTTGTTTAAGTGGGCAACAATTGTTGACTTAATCTGAATTGTCTTAGATTTCCATACATTTTTCCCATATGATCGTACCAGGAT
>JBAMBO010003173.1:0-123664 GCA_037044535.1 Lordiphosa magnipectinata
CTCAGTAGGAGATGATTCGCAATCCTAGGTCAGCATTTCCAGGTATAACATTTTAGCAGTCTCTGAAATAGAAATTGCTTGGCTACTTTCTAAGTGGTTTTAAAGGGAAACCTCACCCTTTACTGTCTAAAAGTAAAAATATAGCGATTATATGTCTATTTTGGCCTAAGTGAAGATGCTTCACTGCTTCTACCATGCTTCTCCACATACATTAATTATATTGTACAGACCCCCTAAAACAATCTTGTCGTTCTCTGACAAAGCTTGGCGTGATTCTTAACCTCAGGCATACAAAAACTGTTCATGTTTTAATTTGAAATCTTTGCTTTATTCTACAACTAATTACTCCATTTCTAGAGCAACCTATATTAGAGTTTACAATAATCTAGCTAAATTCTTATAATTAATTGAATTTCTATTTGCCTACACCACACCCCAGACCTCTTCGAAGGCACTGCAGAGTTTTGAGCAGGCAATGGCCGCCGACAATGGATAATTGCTTATGGAGAACAGCTCCTCGGTGTAGTCCGTTTTCAAGACACCATGAGCAAAGGCTCCAATAACCATCACCACAGGTTCGTCATAATTGGTGCTGCCCTCCTCGCCGTGTGGCACCAAATCTCGGCAATTGTTCACCAGTTTGCCCGAAAAGGACATGGCATACTTTTTACAGCCCACGGGCAAATGATCGGTGATTGGATTTTTAATCACACTCATTAAGCGACGCGATGAATCATTGGCCCGTATCTGGAACTTGTGCAATAGTTGAACCATCAAACCGGCAAAGCGTTTAAAGGTGCGTGGAATACGCGTCTGTGGATTGATCTCGATGAGTACATTGTGCTCGGTACGAACAAAGACCTGTAGCAGGCCGGCACGATTCAAGGGCGAATCGAAGAGCATAAGCAGGCATTGATGGGTGATGTCTGGACGGCAGGAGCCTGGATCACGTTGATTTTTGCGCATAATACCGCCATGATCGTCGCAGTTAAGCAGCTCGAAGGTGCTGTGCACCTGTTAAAGGGAAAATAAGGCTGTTTATGACATACAGGAGTAGTGAAGACTGAGCGCACTCACCTTGACCGTCTCCAGCTGGGCACCTTCCAGGACTATGATTAAACGCTTTTCGCTGGCATTGACATGCAGCACTTTGAAGTGCTTTTTGTCCAAATCAAATTCAGGATCATCTGCCTTGCGGCCCACAAATTTACGCTTGCGATTTATCACCTTGCCCTGGCCGCCCATTGTTTAATAAATGAATTAAAGTGAAATTGAAATAAACGCTACAAAAACAAAGACCATGTGCACGCGGCCTACTATCGATTAACACTTATCGATAAGTTAAGCAGATATCGTTATCGGTCTAATCACTATTTTCACGCTAGATATGGCTAGCTTAAGAATATTCTAGCACATAATTTACAGCCATTCGCCAAAAAAAAAAAAGTGTCGTGTCCTTCCTTTTAGTCTTTACCAGCTGACGGTCACACTGTTAGTATTTTGCTGGTATTTCAGCCTTTACCAGCTGACGGTCACTTTGTTAGTTGCACAGCTGACAAAAGTTGCGTCCGGGCGGCGGGTTGCAACAAAAAAGTCGGGATTATTTATTTTCTCTATTGTTTGTTAAACAAAAACTGAACTCAGTTTGCTGAATTAAAAATAGCTAAACAAATTATAAGTGCTTAAATCAATGCAATTTATATGCACGCCCTGGCCTCAGGTGCAATTCTAGTGCAAAAAGGTACAAACTTTTAGAATGTGTACATATATATATGAATCTATGTGTGTGTGTGTGTGTGTGTGCGTGAGTGTGTGAAGCTGTGCCGATTAATAGAAGTGGAGCCTTTCGTTTTCTTTTTCTATTAAGAGGGCAAATCATTTGATTTGTACATTTCTGTGTGTATGTACAAATTCGAAGAAAGTCGGCTATTTTTGTCTGTAAATACACGTAAATAATGGGCAGGGGTGGGAGGAGGGGATACTGATGCGCGCGCGCTTCAACACACAGAAACCCTACCAAGTCAACTCGGAAGAGTCTTGTCTTTGTCTGGTATCTTGTCTTGGCCATATTATGGATGACTCAATGCAATTGCTTTATCTTAAATGACTATAAAATCTGTTTATAAAATTGATTATCTTTGGACTCTTATCGGCTAATATCAATTTGAGTGAATTGATAAACATTCTTTACCTAAGTGCACAACTACCGTTAATTTCCTTATGTATAAATATATATATGCACGAGGGTAGCTTAAAAGGTACAAACTGTGTGCAAAATGAAACAGTTATATATCTAAAATAGGGTGGCTATATCAAAAAGGGTGTCTAAATCACAAAGGCTGAGAAGGCGAGGATCAGGGCAGGCCAAATCAAGGCATACTTAACTAGGTAGCCGCACTCGCTCTCTCACAACTTTTTATAAAAATGCAAAAGAGAGGGAGAGAGCGAACTAAGAAGCAGAACACAAAAAATTCGTCCGTGGAGATGCGTCGCTCGCAACTGTTGTTCACAGACTGACATCTAAGAAGTAAGCAAAGACAGCGAGAGAGCGAGTTCGGCTAGTTAAGTATGCCTTGGCTGAGAAGGTGAGGATCAGGGCAGGCCAAATGTAGAGGACAGAAAAATATAACTGTCTCTCTCTCTGACACTCAGTGATGCATGGCTTCGGCAAGCATTTCGGTGTGAATTGTCAAGTGACTTCGGCCCCCGGTGGCTATGGACTGACTGAATCGTGCTGAATACACTTCCAAAATGATAAGCTAACTTTGGCTCGACCGAAGCAAGATATACTTAACAAGGTCGCGTTGAAGACGAAAAAGTTTTTCTTACTAAAACTACTTTTTCAACCGATATCTCCTATGGCAGCTATATGCTATAATCATCTGACATGTGCAGCGTATTTGTACCAAAAGACTTCGCGCAAAGTTTGGTTAGTGCAGTGTTTTTAGCGGTTAAAGGTTTTTGTTTCGGTTACGATTTTAATCTCTGGTTAGAACCAAAACAGAACCTTTTACATAAATTTCGATACGTACTAGAACCGGAACCGAAATACGATTCGGTTTAATTCCCTGGTTAAAGGCGTTTGTGCAGGGGAAACATTCGCAGTAATTATGAATGCGTTTTCGTTAGATATTTTTTGCTTGTATTTCAAAATCTTTCCCTACGTTCTTTAAATTTTTGGTCTCTTTCCGCTGGCTTACTCAATTCTTTAAAGCAGAGTGCGGCGCGTCCATATTTAATGTGTATACAACAGCACTCTGCTGCTGCGGCGACGTCGAGACACCGACAGTATACGAGCTTATACTGCTCTCTTTTGCAACAACAAAGAAGTGCTAAATGAGCGCGCTCTCGCGGATCTAAACACCCAGCAAACAATATGTGCGTTTTCTGACACTATTCTGACACTTTTTTATGAGCATTCACCGTCATAATGTGCACAAAAAAGAGTCTGGAATGAGCGTTTTTTTCTATAAAACCGGTAGCACTTAATGTGGAAGATTTCCGAGTCCAATCTGACTCTTTTCCAACACAGAATATAAGTGCTTTTACCCTCCCAATAAAGCATAGAAAAACCTCATAAAATACACATAAAAGTTACTTTTCTAGGCACTTGAAGGACTACTGTAAAGGCTCTTTCCAGACGCATATTGGAGTGCAGATCCGAAAATGCTCAGACATAAGCAGGGCTGCAAACCGGTTTTGAACCGAACCGGTTCGAACCCGGAATCCCGGCTTTTTTCTTACTGTGAACCAAACCCTGAACCGAACCACGAGGACGAAAATAGATGAACCTGAACCCATTCCGAACCCAAGCTTTTGGTTCGGTTCAAAAAAAATACATACACACAAAGGGCGGACTGAAGATTTATACACTAGCAACGAAGGAAGTCCATATCCAGCACACGAGCGCCAATCTCACGTCAATTATAGTCTACGTCTTACAGTCTTACAATGTATTGTATTGTAATTTTATATAAATTGGGTAAAACATGGAACGAATGAAGGTTCGAACCAAAACCAAAGCCGAAAAACCCCGAACGTCAAATTTCCGAACCTTAACCGTTGGTAAATTTTGGTTCGAACCCGCAAACCGGAGGTTCCGAAAATTTTTTTGGGTTTGCAGCCCTGGACATAAGTGCTTTTTATGAGCCCGTCCTAAGATAGCACTGAATATGCTCCGAAAACCCTCAAATTTATGTGTTTAAGCGTAGTACGGAGACGCTGATAATTTTTGCGGAGCGGAAATTGTTTGATAATTTCCAGAGCCGCTCAGACAATGTAGTGTGACCAGGCAACACACAGAAATCAGCTGTTGTGTGTATAAAAAATTAGCGGGCTAATTCAAATAAAATAATAGAGTGTATAAAATTGTAAATGGAAGTCACTAGGGGAAATTAAGTTGTCTGTGTTAATGCTATGGTCTATTTCATTGAAGCATTTTGTGTGGGGCGGTAGAAACACTTTATTTTGGACTGCGGGAGCAGAACTTAGCCACTTAGACATAGTGCTATAACGACAACACAGAGACAACCAGAGGCAATATTCATAGCCACAGCCAGCTTCATAGACTGGAGGCGGATCATACTCGCCGGGCGTATTAGAGGAGGATAAACTAGGTGAATACGGATTTAAAGGTGGCCACAACAGTAGCAACGGAAGCTACCACAGTAAGCCGAAGGAGCCACTACTATAATGGGCTTGGCCGTTAGCTGTAGGGCCGTTCCGTTTGCTGTGTAGACTGCGAAGCTTGAGACTCGGGTGGTGTGCATACATTGGGCAAATGGCATGCCGGGAGAAGCATACAGAGAAGGATTCTCCGCCACAAGTGATGCAGCTGCGGGTATCGAAATGCTTTTTGTTAGTCAAATCCCATAAAATGGATTGAGACTCGACCGCTTTGATTAACGCCGCTTGTTCGTCCTCCGTAAAGTTCTCCAAGTAACTTTTGTATGGTTTTTTTGTTTATTTTTGCATCCATTTTTTTAATTGCGGTCACGAAATCTGACAATTATCAAACAAGTTTCATAATTTGCAGACCCCCTTTGACCATTTATCAGCTGTTTTCCAAAAAAAAACAAGTTGGCAGGTCCACGCAAATTGTCATAGCGAATTGTTGGTTGCTCCGTAGTCGCTTTGAGAATTTTCGTGAGCGGATTTCCTGAGCTATGTAATTAGATGGGCTCCGCAAAAATTCTCAGCGTCTCCGTACCACGCTTTACTCCAAAAACGCTCTTAAGCTCGGCTCTTTTCAGACACATAATTTGGAGAACTCCGAACTTGGTTTGCTGGACTTTTTGTTTGGACGGCCCCTGCTTTTAAGAGCTTTTGGTTTCTTTCTGCTCCATTTGCTCCTCTAAGGGCGCACGCATACATGCTGCTGAAAGATGAACTGATGGCTGACCATGTTGTTTTAGTACGTCAGCAAGCCGAAATAAACAAACATGCTTAATTAAGTCCGCAAAGCTAAACTTACAATTGAATTTTAAAGATCAAACCAGTGCTTGTTGTGCACACTAGCATGAACGAAGCGTTGTTAATTGTCAACATCAGCCTTAAGTTCTGCCGTCAGTTTATGATTGCTTCGCATCTGTAACACTGAAAACTGCTCAAGTGGCCGCTTCAAAATGTAGAAAAGTTGTCATTTCTCTGATTATTAGAATAGTTTGGCCATCAAATGTTAAGGCCCATGCCGGAGTACCGAAATTAAAAAATGTTTCATTAACAAAAGTAACAAAGTGTGGTAATTGTGTTACCTAAAACTTCTCCAACCCACCTTCCTGTTTTTTTTTTATTTAACAAAATTAAAGCTGCACTGCGACGTTATTGTTTGGTTTCAACGACGTACGTAAAAAGCTGTTTTGCTTTCTCCTGGTTAGCCAGTTAGTTGGCTGCATGGGCAGCAGCTGCTGGTCAGTGAACATGATCTTTTCCCTATACAAATGGCCAATGTGTTGACATCAGCCTCACCTCAGCCAATGTGTTGATTCATATTTTTCTTGTTATCTCGCATACAGACTGAAAATGTCGATTTGTTTGTCGAATTAGCAAAAGATGAGATAGTCATCATAGGTGTGCGTCAGCTACTAAAAGTCATTTTGAGCTCCATTCTATTGAAGCCACATGCAACAATATTTAGCAACTGCCCTCGTACATACACACACACACACACACATACATAAGTGCTCAAAGAGAAACTCTGGCCCTCTGTGGGGGTATAAACAAAAAAGTATTTTCTGTTGTTTTTGTTTATTACCCGCAGCGACCCACAAAAAAAATTTATTGAATACTTCTTTATGAATCACGTCTCTTTGGGAAATGCCCATTTGGGAATTATTAAATAAACATTTTCTGATTAACATTTCAAATAAAATTTCAGTAGCATTTATTGTTGTTATCGTATCGTCGTCATCATCATCATCATCATCATCAGTGACATGAACAAAGCCGGCAAGCATATACAGAGTGGAGTTGCCGCCAGCAACAATTCACCTTCAGCCGCCGCCCTGCTTGGCTCCCCCGCCACAGAAGCCAAAGCCAGTCCATCAGCTATAGCCGGTTCGGGTACCAATGTGTTCAATTCCATTATGAACTTTCTGCCCGACAATCGACCCATAACCTCGTTACACATTGTCGAGGATTTTGAACGGTGAGTACTAGAATAGAAGCAGCTGATATGTTGATATGTTGGTACTAATCATCTTTTTTACAGCTGCCCCAAGAATTTTAGTGCCATAAATCGCACTTATGATCAGGATGCCGATGCGGATCTTTGGCGGGATTATAACATATTATTTGGACGGCAAACCACACGATATTTGTGCCTATCCAAATCAGAGGGATTACCCGAATACGTGGTGGAGACACTCAAGTGAGTCTCTATCTAAACTAAATGGCAGAGGAGTAATGGGGGAAGCTGTCGAAATTTATGTTAAGCGCCCCCATACATCACACAAATAATTGCGCCAAATGCTTATGTGTGTTAGTGAAATATGGGTGTATGCGTCACATGCACGCAATGGTAAAAGACTGCAAACTGTTCCAGAAACGATTAGACCTTGTTCAGTGTTTAAAAACAAGCATTAAGTTTCATTTCGTCTGCTATGCTTCTGCTTCTGCTTTTGATAAAAACAGAACCCGCAGCTAAATCAAATGCAAAAAACGATTATTGAGTAAAAGCAAACAGCTGCAGCAGTCGTCGCTTCTTCATTTCTGATTTTGCTTTTGTTTAGTGGCGAAAGTCGAGGCTGCAGCACCTGTTTGATTTCAATTATACACTTGAAAAGTGTATTATGATTTTGCCCAGGAGTTTGCAACGCATAGAAGGAATCATCTCCGACCACATAAAGTATATATAATATATATTCTTGATCAGCATGATGAGCTGAGTCTTTTAAGCTTTGTCCGTCCGTCTGTCTGTTTCTACGCGAACTAGTCCCTCAGTTTTGAAGCCATAGATCTGAAATTTTGCACAGAGCCTTCCTTTGAACAAAATTGAGTTGTTCTTTAAACTGAACAAGTGAACATGTTCGTCTTCAATTGTTCATTTTTGTTCAGCGAGTCTTGTTCAGTCTGTTTTGCTCTGAGTTGTTCTTAAGTTGTTCTAAGAGCTGTTTGGTCTCTTTTGCTCAGAGAGTTGTTTTCTATGTCTCGTTCTGTGAGCTTGCTCTGTGTGTTGTTCTGTGGGCTGTACCATGATACAACTATAACAAGTATGGCGCTCACTGAGCGCCGCTCAGCCAACATTTTGATCTAAGCGCGCGGGAGAGTGACGCGAGAGTAAAAAACGCACCTACACACACATTTCGCATGTGTTTACAACGAAAAAGCAACTCTGAAACAACATAAACAACAACGCTCACACAACCTTCCACCATAGACTAGAACAGGTAAACAAGAACAACTGAACAAGTGAGCAATTTGATTGAGTTGACTCACTTAGAAAAGAAAAAGAACAAGTGAACATGTTTAGTGAATGAACAAACAAACACTAGCATTCAGTTATGCTCCCATTTTCACTTATTCAAAACTTATGCGATTTCAAAACAGTTGTTGGACCAAATGGGAGCACGATTGTTATCGATAGATGGCTGGCTGGTTGCCACATGGGTTTCGTATATAAACTTTCCATAGATGGCTGGCAGTTTGTTACAGTACTCCCTCTCCACTAATATCGTCACGGAATAACGCTGCGAAACCTGCCCAGTTGGCAGATGGTCTCAGGGCGTGCACATTTTAGAGTGGCATATATGCGTTCGTGTGAGAGAAGCTTGGCCCTGGCCCTCCTGGAGGTGCTGTTTGAGCCAATTTTACTTATATATGCGTTCGTAAGGTGATGACTTGATATAAAGTTCGTTGGTGGTGTCGCCTCGCGTCGAGGGTTTTGCGATGCCTCGGTTGTGTGCTCGGTTGACTCGGTTGAGGGCTTTGTGGTGCCTCGGTTGAGGGCTTTGCGTGCCTTGGATGTTGTTGTAACGGCGTCTGGAATGACATGTACGTAGAGAGAGAAAATGAAAGAAAAGAAACAGGGTAAGGTATAAAAAGAGATGTAAAGCTAATCAGGGGCCAGGTCGAGGAATAAGGCAGCCTTGACTGCGTGGGTTCAGAGGTCTAATGGCGTCAGAGTTGTGGGATTGCGGGGGCACAATGGCCACATTTGGGTCTTTCGTCCACGCCGTCAGAGTTGATCCGAGCCAGGAAACTGTTTAGGAGCTTAGATTTTACTGGTCGTAGCTGACATAGTGAAGTACTTGGGGTTTGTGGGAGTGTTGTTTTCGGGCTGTAAGTAGGGGTAAGAGAGAATGAAAGAAAAAGAAGACAGTGGGATTATATAGAAGACTAGCGTAAAACCCGTCGCGCTTCGCTGCGCCGCCATCAGTAAGCCTTTATCAGTATGGAAACAATATCCCACATCCCACACACTTCCCTCCCACTTACCACCCACATCCCACTTACATTCTACACACACCCAACCCACCCACATACCCAACCACTTCTAACCCACTTTCCATCCACTTCGCACCCACTTCCCTCCCACTAACCACCCAGTTCCCATCCACTTGTCACCCACTTCCCACCAACATCACAACCACATCCTACCCACCCACTTACCACCCACATCCCATCCACTTCCCACCCTTATCCCACCCACTAACCACCCACTTACCACCCACTTACCACCCACTTACCACCCAGTTCCCACCCATATTCCACCGACTTCCCACCCACTTTCCATCCACTTCGCACCCACATCCCTCCCACTTACCAGCCAGTTCCCATCCACTTCCCACCCACTTCACACCCACATCACTCCCACTAATCACCCAGTTCCCATCCACTTCCCACCCACATCCCTCCCACTAACCACCCAGTTCCCATCCAATTCACACCCATTTCCCCATCCACTTCCCACCCACTTTCAACCCAGTTCCCATCCACTTACCACATACTTCCCATTCACTTCCCACCCTCATCCCACCCACTAACCACCCACTTCCCACCCACATACCACACACTTCCCTCCCACTTATCACCCACTATTGTTGCATTTTTATAGAGATCTTTGAAAATTAGTTTGAACTTGAACAAAAAAGTTTCATTCCACAGTTTTCCTCGAATTTTCCGACTTTGGGGTTGAATTTTTCACAATTTGTAAGTCACGTTTCTAATATTTTGCTATGAATAACTTAAAAAAGTTTGAAACTAATCGCTAGCATCTAAACTTTCGCCCACGCAACCTTGACCACCCACTTTCCACGCAGCAGGGGTAAATTTTCCGGAAAATTTTTATGCAATAACTATTGTTGAATTTTCATAAAGATCTTTGAAAATAAGTTTGAACTTGATCGAATAGAGAGAATGTCGAATCTACAGGGTCTAGCCGTCCAGGGTGCGTCCATAGGTCTTCTGGCGTGAGATTTGTGAGAGCGTTTGGGCAGTCGAACCGGTGACGAGTATCATGCGGCCCTCCTTTACAGTCAGGGGACTCATCTACTACCTTAGGGTTTATTCTGACCAGGGAGCTATTTAGGAATTTAGGCGGGAAGAAGGTTCGCTGATGGGCTGTAGAGTCCGTTAATGGTGGTGTCGACTGTCTGCCTGTGGATTTCTTCTTTCACGTTCAGAGCTTTGTTGGTTGACAGGTTGTTGTTGTTGTTGTTGTTGTAACGGCTGGTTCGACAAGTATGTACGTTAGTATGAAAAGAAAGAAGAGAGAGAGAGTGAAATTATAGTAGGTGTTTACAGAGTACCCGTATCCAAATCAAGGAAGGTGGCTGCCTCGATTGGGTTTCTCCAGAGTGTGATGGGAGTGAGTGTGGTGGAGTTTTTAGCACAGCTGAAGAGGTGCTTGGTGTCATGCGGCCCTAGGCCACATTTTGGGCATGTGTCAGCAACATCGGGGTTAACGCGGGCTAGATAGCTGTTTAGTTGCCTGCTCTTCCCCGAGCGTAGTTGTGCGAGCGTGGTCCTGGTTGATCTGGGCAGTTTTACCTCACTCGGACCACCGAGTACCACGTTGTCGTGCAAGGCCATGATGGTGTTTTCGACCATGTTGGTATGGGCCAAGTTCCTCGCTTCGATGCACTCAATGTGGGTCATGGGCTCAGGAGCGAGATATCGCTCGATGGAGGGATATGCCGTTCTAAGGTCATATCTGACTGGCCGGTCTCTTCTGCACATTGCTACACTAGTGCTGTCATGGTAAGGGGTGAGCTGGATTTTGGCAGTTGATGAGGAACTGCTGGGTCAGGAGCTCGTTATGTTGCCTAACAGGTAGGATTTCAGTTTCCTGGTGCAGGTGGTCAGGGTGTGTCATCATATGACAGCCTGTGGCCACACGGAGGGCGGCATTCTGTACCGTCTGTAGGTTCCTCCACTGGGTGTCGCTGATGGAAGGTGACCAAATAGGGGCAGCATAACTAATGAGCGATCTGCCGATCGATTTGTAGGTGATCGCGATCGTCTCTTTCTCCTTGCCCCAACTGCTCCCGGCTATTGCTTTGAGCACCTTGTTTCTGCTTCTGGCATTTCTGGCCACGTTCTCTGCGTGTTTGGCGAATACGTAGAGAGAGTCAAACGTGACCCCAAGAAGAATCTTAGGGTTGTTTAGGGTTGAAATGCTCTGTCCGTTGATACGTATGTCAAGCATTTGTTTGACCTCCTTCGTCCATGTGGTAAGCAGCGTAGCTGATGATTTGGTGGCGGAAAGCGAAAGGTTTCTGCTGGCGAAAAAGTCTGCAAGAACCGGCAGGTAGCTGTTCAATCGCGTCTCCAGATTTTTGACGTCTTTCTCCGATGTTATGATCGTGCAGTCGTCGGCATACGACACCATTTTGACATCAGGGGGCGGAGAGGGAAGGTTGGAGATATAAAGATTGAAGAGCAGGGGAGAAAGGACTCCACCATGCGGTACTCCCTGCTTCAGCTTCCTGTTTCCTGACGATGCTCCTCTGAACTCCACGTGGGACTGACTGCCTGAGAGGTAGTTTAATAACCATCTCTTGGTGTTGTTTGGGAGAGGAAGCTGTGGAGCAGATCTTGGAGCAGGATCGTATGGTTGACCATATCAAATGCCTTGGAGAGGTCGAGAGCGACGATAATCGACCTTTCGTGCGGCCGCTTGCTGTTAAGGCCTTCCGTGATGGTGGTCGCTAGTTCGCAGAGTGCTGTAGTAGTGCTGTGGCCCTCCCTGAAGCCATGTTGGTGTTTGGCCGGGGGTAGGTGTTCTTTTAGGACTGGTAGAAGGAGGGATTCGAGGACCTTTATTACTGGTGACAGTAAGGTTATGGGCTTACCGGGTTTTAGTATGGGTATGATTTTTCCCGTCTTCCATATGTCCGGTATTACCAGTGTCTGCACGCATAGGTTGAAAGTCTGCGTGAGGTATACCAATCCTTTTGGGCCCAGGTGCTTTAGCATGATGGTGGCCAAGCCATCTGGTCCTATTTCCTTTGAATATTTGGAGTTCTTGATTGCCAGACTCACCTCAGCGGGGTTGAAGGGAATGTGTTCTTCTTCTTCCGTCTTTAGTTTGTGCAGCTGTCTGTGCATTTTGCGCTTCCCTTTATCGGATGTAGCTGGGTCTTCCACAAATTGACGATTGAACTCAGTCGCACATTTTGTGGAGCTGAATGGGGTTTTAGTCCCGAAGGATACCATTATCTGGTCACTTCTGCGAGGAGCTGTCAGTTGTTTAATAGTGCTCCATAAACGTTTGGAACCCTTATCCATTTCCTGCAGCTGTAGGTAGCCACTTGGAAACGAGTTTGGTTATATCTTCTCCCATGCGAGCAATCTCAGTGTTATCTTGGCTTTGTGGTGCCCCGGTTGAGGACTTTGTGGTGCCTCGGTTAAAGTTTTGTGCTTGCCTTAAAGTTATACTACAATTGCATGTCATCTAATCTAGTTTTGTGATACTAAATTTGATAAATTTCATCCATTCTTCCTTCTCTTTTGTTTAGAGTCATTGCCGAGAAAGTGCCACCACCCAAGGAGTTCTCGCTGCTCTCTCGCACCGCGGACAGTGATCAGAAGGCTTGGCGCAAGCGACAAATTGCCTACAAGCTATCGAAACGTGGCACCGTCACACATGCGGTAACTGATATTATACTCTGCTCCAAATTAAAAATTGCCCCAGATGGCTTTAAGCTGGCTGGTGATATCAATGGAGTTCTCATTTGCTATAAGACTGGTGCCATACCTGTGCGTTTGCCACCGCCCATACCAGCTGCTGGCCCAGCAGCTTGTGAGGTGGAACAGGCTTTGAATCGTCTAAATTTGCAAGGTCAACGCAATTCCCGGGGACCGGTAAGTGTTTGATCTAAACTAAAAACTAAAGAAAGTATGTAAATCTTTCATTTCTTTTCATTAGCTGCCACAACCGCCCACGGCCGAACATCATGACTATGAGGAAATTCAGGCACACTATCAAATCAATTCACCTCAAAGGCCGGCTCCACCGCGTCCGGCTGGTACTTATGGTGGCACAGGAACCCTGGGCACTTACACCGAGCTGGAGGGTGTGCCATTTGTATTGAATGTAAGGCTGCAGCGCAGCCAAACAGGCTTAAATGAGGTGAGTTGATTGGCTTGCATGTAAATGAACGAGAGGGAAAGTCTTTACATATAATCCTATCTCGCTCTCTCTCTCTTGCAGTTGCCCACACTGCCAGAAATCTCAACACTATTGAAATCCCTGGACTATGACTTTCAATTAGAGCGTCAGATTTTATGCACCATGAAGTCGTCCGCCTCAAAGAATCCGTTTTTCAAGTAAACCAAACGCAAAAACTCTACAAATCGATGTAATAATTTAGCGACATGCGCATAATTCGGTTCGATTCACACCTGCTTAAGTTCTTAAGACCTCAACCCATATACAAAGCATGCATACATACATATATGCCTATGTGTGTGTGTGTGTGTGTAATATTCCTGTGCCTTTGATATGTATCTAATTTCCCCCCTTCATCATCGAGTATTGTGATCACAAAACAAAAACAAATATTTGTCATTATTTTAAACAAATCGCGAAATTCGTTTACAAACAAACACATAAATAGGCCCCACTTAGCACTTAAAACCCCCCCAACTTGATATGTTCAAGCATATTCGATATGGTAGCTCTAGAGAAAAATTAGACTGTATGCGAAATCATAGATTCTTCCTTTCCAACAACAAGCCCATCAAATAAACGGGGCAATCACACATTATGTTATATATATATATATATACACAAAACAAAACAAAACAAGTTCAACAAGCATGAAAAAAAATACAAATACAAATAAAAAACAAACAAAAAAATAAAAAAAATCATTTGTGAGGAATGGTTATTCCTCACAGACAGAAGGGCATGGAGCGAAAGGGGAAATGTAGATTTCGAAAGGGGAATCGAGGCGGATTCGTGGGAAAGGGGAAATGAATGGGAGTCCATGGAAATAGCAGCACGACAGACGGCGGATGCGCAGCAAGTAAACGGAAGGATCCGTTAAGTTTGGAGCAGATGCTAGTTGTCGATATCGCTGGCAATGCAAAAGAGCGCTGTTGCTAGGCCGTATGGAAGATCTGGGAGTCTCGAATGTTCTAGAAGGAGACAGCCCGGGAGGGCTATATAAGGGGTCGCTGACGGCATAGAAGGAAGTCAATGTGAATCGGGATCTAAGCGAGTGCGGAACGAATCGTAAAAGTACAAGTGCGGCGAAACGGAGTATCCCAGAATACTACAGACGTGAAATCGAGTGCGGAATCCTTGAAAAGGATACGGAACAGTCCTCGTGGAAGGACTTGAACCAGTTACAGGCTATCCTGGCGGAAGGATATCGACTATCATCGAGAAAGGTAGCTGTGCTCACGTAGAGCCTCTGTGTCGAACGCAAATTCGACGTGATAGGCGGTCATACTAGTAGGACGATAGTAGTACGTCAGTACGTGGGAGTTGTGCGGAATAGACGAACCTGCGAGTCAAGCGATTGCTTGGACGTGCACGGCGTGTCTTTGGCCAACGAAACCCTGCGAACACGGCGGTGAGCCGGATAGGGGGCGTACCTTGCGATTTAGCAAGGATACCTCAGATAGGTTTATGCGAATGTACCATATTTATAAGTGAAACATCAAGGTGAACAATAAAGTGAACCACGTCGCTGGTGAATAATAGACTTAAGAATTCCCTGTGTTGTTATTGCAAGTCCCATATAAATTTTGTTGGAACGATCCTCGACTACCCTGAGCATAGCCTGCATTGGTTTTCGGGTCAAAAGGACTCGTTACACTATATATAACATATTTGAAAAATTTTGCAAGTTGAAAAACCTTTAATTTAGTAAGAAAGTGGATCAAGTCAAAATGTTGATGGAAAATTCTCAACACAATCAAAAATCAACTGACAATGATAAGATTAAACTCTGATTTTAATTATACCCTCTAGTACGGCCGACCCACGCTGTATCAACGTTCCGTCGACGATTTTGTGACTGTCGTTGACGGCTCGACTGACGTATTTTTCAAGGCGATGTCCGCTCAATACGTTAACGGCTCTCCAGGCACGCTAGGTCGACGCAATGCCATGCAGAGAAGCAACATAAGCGACGCTCGTTCGACCCAATGACATACATGGGGCGACTTAAGCGACGCTCGTTCGACCCAATGCCCATGTATTGGCCGACTTTAACGACACTCGTTCGACACGCGTTCGGCCCATGTTACAATTTGACAGGCGGCACGACGCATCACCGTACAAAGAGCAACGCTGGGTTGACGAAAATAGTGTGACTGACCCCAGCCGTACTAGAGGGTATATTCTGACTAGCATATAACCCGACGCGCTTCGCTGCGTCGCCATCAGTATAGTGAGTCTGGGTCTGCCGCCCAGGACTACGTTGAGCCGGTAGGTTCCTATGGCTTCAGCTACGATGGAGGTGTGGGCCTGCAGTGGCGGTGTGCGGGCCATCACCTAGGAGTTGAAGGACGGGTGCAAGCTCATTCCTAAGGTCGAATCGCACCGCCCGTGGTCGCTGAGACATTTTTAGGAGGGTGCAGGCATGATTTGGGTGGGATTCCTGATAGCATCCGATTAGGTATTGTTGTGTGAGAAGTTTATTGTGGAGACGGACTGGGGGGAATGTCTGTTTCCTGATGTGGCATCCGATGGCGACCCGGAGTGCAGCATTCTGTGTTAGCTGGACGTTCCTCCATTGGGTGTCACTAATTGACGGCGACCAGATGCGGACAGGCTCAGATTTCTGTCATGAAAGAAGCGAGCTAGGCTGGGGAGGTACTAGGCGTTCAATTTTCGTTCAAGAGCTCCCACATCTCTGCCGGTTGTGATGATGGAGCAGTCATCCGCATAGGTGACGATTTTTACATCAGGAGGAGGTGGTGGTATGCCGGCAACGTACCAACGTAACAGCAGTGAAGAGAGTACGCCGCCTTGTGGTACTCCCTGCTTAATCACACGTGTTTTGGAGAGTTTGCCACGGAAGTCCACGTGGGCTTGTCTACCGAATAGGTAGTTGGCCATCCATCTTGTTAAATGGTTTGGAAGGCTACTGTGAAACAGGTCTTGGAGAAGGATTGTGTGGCTGACCATGTCGAAAGCCTTAGAGAGATCAAGGGCCACAACAATTGATCGCTCTTGGGGACGAGTGCTATTTAGACCTGACGCTATAGAGGTGGAGAGCTCACAGAGAGCAGAGGTGGTGCTGTGTCCCGATCTAAAGCCATGTTGGTGGGGGGCTGGAGAAAGGTGTTCCTTAAGCAGCAGGGACTCTAGGATCTTTATGACAGGGGAAAGGAGCGTGATCGGCCGATAAGGACTGGGATTATTTTCCCAGTCTACCAGATACTGGGTATCATCAGAGTTCTCAGGCATAAGTTGAACACATGCGTGAGGAATCTAATGCCCAGCGGCCCGAGGTGCTTAAGCATGATGGTGGCGAGTCCATCGGGTCCGATGGCTTTGGAGGGTTTGGAGTTCTTAATGGCCAGTTCGATTTCCTCAGCGCCGAATGAAACCGGGTTCTCATCGTAGCGGAGACTTCGGATCTTGCGATTGATCTTTCTTTTGTTCCTGTCGGAATGTTCGGGGTGTGCAACAAACTGTCTGTTGAAGGCAGTTCCGCTTTTTGAGACGTTGGATGGTGTGGAGCCTCCGAACGAGACCGTGACCAGGTCGTTTTTGCGCGGATTCGTGAGTTGCTTGATAGTGCTCCAAATCTTTTTGGAGCCTTTGTCAAGTTCCTCAAGCTTTTGCAACCATTTGTTTTTCCTGTGGAGTTTGACAAGCTTCGATTTCTCATCGCTTAGGGACTGTATCTCAGGATTTGTGGCATCATCCTTTCTAAGGGCATCTGTCCTGTTTGCCAAGGGTACTGCCTCAGCTGGGAAGAGGGGGCGCAGCTGTGGGATGTGTCCCGCTGGGATGCATCTTTTAGCTGCTTCCGAAATGATGTGCCTGAAATTGTGTTCTCCATCGCTGACAGCTGCAAACGCAGCTTCAGTACTTGACTCGAACCTATCGGGAATTTTCACGCCTGGGGGGCGGATTTTCCGACATTGGAAAATCGCATTTCAAATTATTTCGTATCTATCCGTACAAATCGAGTTTCAAGCCAATCGGATGAAAAATAGTTTTTAACATGCAGAATTTTCCGGGCATTTTCACACCCTGTGGTCGGTTTTTCCGACATTGGAAAATCACATTTCAAATTATTTCGTATTCTATCCGTACAAACCGGACGGGGAGAGGAGTGTGATTGGTCGGTAGGATGCGCCTTGATCCGCTGGTTTCCCGACTTTTAGGACTGGAATAATTTTCCCGGTTTTCCAGATGGCGGGAATGTAGAGGGTCACATACATACATAGGTGAAATGTAATGTAATGACCAATGCGCTTCAGCATGATTGATGCCAGGCCATCAGGACCAATGGCTTTTGAGGGCTTTTGGGGTCCTTTCTTCAGCACTGAAGCTTTAGCAGTTCCTCAGCCTCCTCATTCTTGAGGCTATCTCTCATATCTAACCGGCTATCTTGCGTTTAGTTACAGTTGCGGCAAAAATAATAGCACTGCGTCGTATAAAATTCTTTGATGCAATACATCTTTTGTTTTTTTTTTGTAATTGGTTTAATAATTTTGTTGTACAGTATAGGCTTACATGTGATCTCTCTGAGAGTAATGTGTTAATGCTCAATTTGCTAACGGTTTTTTCTGTATAAGGCATCTCAGCAAACGAAGTGCAAAACAGAGCGGCAAAAAAAATAGCACTGATAACGGATTTTTAGAGATTCCGAGGAACAGACATGCGACATGATGATTGTTGTTGTGTCTGCGGACAGTAAATGCGTCGTATTGCAAAGTCGAGTCGCCACACTATCATTAAGTTCAAAAAAATTATTAATTATGGGTCGCGGAAAGCATTGTAGTGACGAAAAGAGGGAAATCATTAAAAAGCTTATCGAGGAAGGCAACACCTACGCTCAGGTGGGGCAAATCGTCGGTTGCTCCAATAAAATGATTAGTAATGCCTTAAATTATAAAAATAAACCAGAAACACGCGGTAGAAAAGTCGCAATGTCTAATTTGCTGGTGAACAGACTGGTTCGCGAGTGCAAGAAGGCCCCCTTTAAGCCGGCTACTGAGCTAAAAAAAGAAGCTTAACATATCGGCTTGCATTAGGACAGTTCGGAATCGCTTAAAAGATTATAAATTAAGTGACCGTAGTCCAAGAAAAGTTCCACTTTTGAATGCGAAGCATGTGGCAAAAAGAATAGAGTTTGCCAAAGAGCACCTGAATTGGCCGGCAGAAAAGTGGAGAAACAAAATCGTGCTATTTGGAGGAAGAGGATCTCGATCCTATGTACGGCGACCCCCCCAATTCGGAATACCGCCCGAGTTTCACCTGCAAGACCATAAAACACGGTGGAACGAGTATCATGGTTTGGGCATGCTTTTCTTATTACGGAGTGGGTCCAATACATTGGATAAAAGGTATTATGGATCAACATGTCTATTGCGATATTTTGCAAACAGTGATGCTGCCTTATGCGGAATACGAAATGCCGTTGTTGTGGGTCTTCCAACAGGATAACGACCCTAAACATACCAGCAAGAAAGCTCGTAAGTGGTTTCAAGACAGATCCCTTCACCTAATGAATTGGCCTGCTCAGTCTCCAGACTTAAACCCGATAGAGAATCTTTGGTCTGATGTAAAAAAATATGTTTCCAATGCAAAACCAAGGAATAATCAGGAGCTCTGGGCTATCATTCAAGAATCATGGAGCAGTATTCCACGGGAAAGGTGCCAAAATTTGGTCAATTCTATGACGAGACGTTGTGCTGCTGTCATTGCTGCCAAAGGTTTTACATCCAAATATTAATACACTATATCGATGAAGAATACAAATGAATACAAATATACCAGAACTTCGCGGTTTTTTTTCGTTTTCTTAAGTTATTTTTGAAGTAGTGCTATTTTTGTTGCCGCCCCAAAATGTTCAACGTTCACATTCTTAATGTAAATATTTCAATTTCATGTTATTATCGACGACACTTGCATTGTATTTCGATAAATTAGAGCCTAAAGTATAAATAAAAGCCTTAAACAAGTTAAATATATGAATAGTTATTAAACAAATGATCAATAAAGAAAAATGTATGTCATGGTGCTATTATTTTTGCCGCAGCTGTATGTCCGCGCGTTCGGAATGGGCCACGAATTACCTGTTGTTGTTATTGTAGCGGCTATATGTGTGAATTGGGTGTGTACTTAGGATGAGTCCATAAGTGTGTTGGTGTGAGTGTGGTGGGAGCACTTGGCCAGCTGAAGAGGTGTCGGGTGTCGTGGGGGGGCTTCCTTTACAGTTCGGACATTCATCTGCGACCTCTGGGTTGGTCCTCGAGACGTAACTGTTCAGAGAGCAGGAGTAGCCTGATCTGAGCTGTGCGAATGTGGTTCTTGTGGTCCTGGGCAGCTGGTTTTCAACTACGCTGATTGGTGGTGGTCTACCCCCAAGAACAACTTTGTTTTTTAGCCCGTTTATGGCACGCTGGACTGTCCTCTTGTGGATTTCCTCCCGCACGTGATGGGCTTCGAGGGCTGACAAGTTGTTGGCGTTGTTAGTTATTTGTGCAAACTCTGGCAAGAAAATCCTAACGTCTTGCCTACTTGTGCTTGGTGGGAGGGGGACCTTAAGCGAGGTGTGGTTTGCGTGGTCTTCCACAAGGCTGCTTGCAAGGAATTGCTGGTCGAGCATGGTGCAGTGGGCTCTAACTCCAAGGATCTGGGTTTCCTCGTGAAGGTGATCCTCATGGGACATGGAATGACATCCAGTGACCGTCCTTAGAGCAGCCCACTGAGTGTCACTGACTGCTGGTGACCATGCGGGTGCAGCGTAGTCAGTCAGTGTCTCCTTGTCTTTACCCCCACGAACTCCCAGAGAGAGAGCTTTCAGTGCTCGGTTTCTCTCTCTAATCTTGCGAGCGGTGTTCTCAGTGTGCTTCGCGAAGAAAAATAGGTTGTCGAACGTCACCCCCAAAACTTTTGGGTACTTGCTTGTGGGAATTGTTTGTCCATCCACGATGAAGTCGAGCTGTGTGTTGACTATCTTAGTCCACGTGGTGAAGATGGTAGCTGTGGACTTTTCGGGAGATATGGCGAGGTTACGGCTCGCAAAGAAAGCGGTGACAGTAGGGAGGAGGTAGGAGTTTAGACTCTCAACTACCTTGTGATGGTCCCTATCTGCTCCAAGGATGATGCAGTCATCCGCGTAGCTCACAATTCACAACAAATTGCCTGTTGTTGTTGTAACGGCAGGGTTGACTTTTTGTACGTAGTATGAAAAGAGAAAAAGAATAAGTTAGAAAGGAAAGTGGATGTTGAGTTAGAGACCCAGGTCCAATTCGAGGAAAGTAGCGGCCTCGATTGGATGGGTCCAGAGTGTAATGGGTGTGAGTGTGGTAGGGTTCATTTGGCAATTAAATAGATGTAGTGTGTCGTGTGGGCTATTATTGCATTTAGGGCATGTGTCGGTGACCTCTGGGTTTATACGCGATAGGTAGCTGTTCAACTGTCTGCTTTTCCCTGAACGTAGTTGAGCCAGCGTTAATCTTGTCGTCCTGGGCAGTGTTTTCTCGCTGAGATCGATAGGTGGCGGCCTGCCTCCGAGTACTACATTTTGTTGTAGTGCTGCTACTGTGCTCTCGACCATGCACGTATGCCCTTAGGTCGAATCGAACGGGTCTATCGCGTATGCTCATGGGGCCTTTGGTGCTGTTGTGGTTGGGGTGGTTTGGATTATGGCAATTTATTAGGAATTGCTGCGTGAGAAGGGTGTTGTGTTGTTTGACTGGGAGGATCTCTGTTTCCTGATGCAGGTGATCTATGTGCGTCATCATGTGGCATCCCGTAGCCACTCGGAGTGCTGCGTTTTGTACCGTTTGCAGGTTTCTCCACTGCGTGTCGCTTAATGACGCTGACCAGATGGGTGCTGCATAGTTTATAAGTGATCGTCCTATAGCTTTGTATGTGGTGGTGATCGTCTCCTTGTCTTTCCCCCATCCACTTCCCGCTATTGCCTTCAGTGCCTTGTTCCTGCTCCTGGCCTTCTTTGTGATGCTTTCTGCATGCTTGGAGAAGACATACAGCGAGTCAAAAGTGACCCCCAGAATTCTCGGGTTGTTGAGGGTCGGGATACTGTGTCCATCGATGTGGATATCCAGTATCTGTTTAACTTCTTTTGTCCACGTTGTTAGTAGTGTGGCCGATGATTTGTTTGCTGATAGGGAGAGGTTTCGGCTATTGAAGAAATTGGCTAGTTCTGGAAGGTAGCTGTTGATCCTTCCTTCTAGGATTTTGATGTCTCTGCCTGTTGTTGTGACTGTGCAGTCATCGGCATATGAGACCACCTTTACCTCATTTGGTGGTGTGGGGAGGCTGGCAACATAATAGTTGAAGAGGTTCGGTGACAGGACTCCGCCTTGCGGTACTCCTTGTTTTAGTTTCCTGTTTCACGACTTGGCTCCTCTAAATTCTACATGAGAATGCCTGCCTGAGAGGTAGTTGTGTAGCCATCTCTTGGTGTAGTTAGGAAGTGAACTTTGCATTAAGTCTTGGAGGAGCGTGGTGTGGTTCACCATGTCAAATGCTTTTGAAAGGTCCAGCGCACAAATTGCCTGTTAAAGGTGTTGCTTGGTGTGTGGGTGCCGAACGAGATAGTGACTAAATCGCATTTCCGGGTATTAGTTAGCTTAATAGTACTCCAAAGTTTCTTGGAGCCCTTGTCTAACTGATCAAGTTTTTGGAACCATGTGGAATAGATTTAAGGCAGTCGCCAAGGGCTTTGACTGTCAGCGTGCGACCTTAGTGCTGTGAACATGTGACAGCTTCCTTAATGGTAAGAATTTCCGTCTGGGAGACAACAAAGTGGTCTGGTAGTCTGAAGAAATGATTGATGACGAGTTCCCCCCACCCAATTGCTTTTCGAATGGATGAAAAATTGACTTTCGGTACAAAAAATTAATCCACATTTCGTAGTTTTTATGTTTAAAAGTTACTAACAAACTCTGCCCATGAGTGGGCCACACTTTTCTCTTGTTTATTTCATACAAAAATTTGCTCCCTGCTCATTTTTTTTTGGTTTTCCTCTTAACTCTATTCTATTTACAAAATTATTATTATACCCATCCCCTTCCCCCCACAATTTCACTACTTCCAGATCACAGTCACATTCGTATCCTTCTCAATGTCCCGCTCAATGGTGCTGGGCGACAAACCCGTTTTACAGCAAATCTCATCAAAACTGATCAAACCCGTGTAAATTTTCTGTCTTCCGGATGGCACCGAACCCGTGAACACGGGATATTTGTGTATACAACGTATAAACTTGTGCTGCAGTCCAAAGATGACCATTTTCCGTTCATCAATATTATGATGCTGCGGACACAGACGCTGGCAAATGGCACGTAGAGTGACACCATGCGTCATGGAGGCATAAAACTGAAAGATACGCTGTACGCTGGGCAGCGGTTTGCCGGGATTAAGGGCCACATATTTACGACAGGCCGAACTCAGAGAGGAACTCTGGATGAGATGTTTGAGATTTTGGGTCATGTACACATTGCCATACTTTAGAATCGGTAGCAATTGGACCACACGATAGTATACCAAATTCTGTATGCAAGATTTGACCAAATCCGTTTCCACATCCGCCTCGGCCGCAATGCGAGCCACATGATTGATGCCATTGATGTAGGGCAGTATCTGGGTTAGAAATGAGGGTTGGATTAGTTAGTGCATGTATAGTTTTGAGCGGCTCACCTGCTGCGTGGTCAAATCCCACATCTCCAGCGGTTTATCCTTGAGTTTTTCCAGCAACAGTGGCACCATATGATCTTTGACCGCAGGCGGATCCGGCTTATGCATAACTATTTTCAAATAAATGGTATTATCACCCTCCACTATGGTGGCCACCTTCAGCTCATTCAAATCCCTCAGCACCGTCTCGAAAATGTTTTGCAAACGCTGCTTGTCCGGCTCACGGGAGAGAAAACACGACTCCTCCTCCATCATGATGAGATATTCTGATAGTTTTTTCACCACCGGCTCATATTGCACGGATCGGGCACGTGAATCGCAAACAAAACATAAATTAAAGAGGAACGCATTGCGTGCATATTTCTGTTGATCCTCAATGCCCACCGGATAGCCCACAATTTTGACATCCATGGCGTTAACGGTGAGTATGCAGCGCTGTAGATGCTGTTTGGGTATAATGTACACATTGATGGCATCGAATACCTCCTTGGAGATGTAGTTGTCGGGTACCTTAAGCGGGGGGGGAGGAGGAGAGATGTTATGTGGTTAAGGCGTAGGCGTGTAGCTGTGGAGAATAGGCTCACCTGACAGCTTATCTTGCAGCCAGCTGTGGCATGAAACTCGCTAAGGAATATGCAGCGGATTTTACCCTCTGTTCCCGATCCATGGCTGTGGGAGTGCATTAGGAGCAGGACGAAAACAAAAATTTTGGACGAGTTGGTTATAGTAGCCAAATGTAGGGAAATTATATTACCCAGTTTTTTTTTTGCGCAATTGGTGATGTGACTTTTTGGCGGGGGTTATTTCGATATGTATCGATTGGCCTTCACAGGTGAAATATTCCTTCGATAAGCTGCGATTTATAATTTTTATAACGTACAGCAATTTGTTTTAATCAGCAACTCACACAAACATAGTTTATTAGCAGTCTCCCATTTTCATCTTTTTGGATCTTAAAATAGTAAAACTTTTTGAAAAGTGAAAATGGGGGCATTCCGATATAACTTTGTTAATTTTTTGTTGATCGTGATCGCGTGAGCGAATTTTCATTCACGTTACGAACGATTAACGTAATAAAAATCTCTACGCACGTAATTTTTTGAGTGTTTCACGTCACGCACGATCCATCACAATCATGGTAAATCATAGTAATTACCAAGGAGGACCCTTAGCTAAAAACTGCTCTATCTGATTTGGAATGATTTTCAAATTAATTGTCATTTAAATTTGGTGCTAATGTCTAATTATAAATTTTCCATTTGCTCAAACCGTGTTTTTCTAAGCTTTTCAACACTTTGAAATCACAGTCACGATTATCGTTATCACTGTTACTGGTACCACCCCAAAATATTGCTCATCTCTAAAGCCTTAGATATGACACTTGTACGATACATGTAGAAACATGCGAACAAAAATTTGTTTATAACTTTATTAAACTAAACACAAATATGGAAATGTGGGTATGTTTATTACACTATGACAAACGGAAACTTCATTTTTGTTTTTTGCACCCATTAGCGTAAATGCCACCCATTCGTACCTGACCAATCTTGAGGTGATGCAGTTACTCCAACAGATTAAAAGTACCAAAAAGAAGTTTGGTATGCGCAACCTGGCCACAGTCACCTATGAGGTGGGTGCATAGTTACTCTGTCAGTCACTTGTATTAATTGCTTTCCATTGTAAGGCTCTGCAACATTTGGAGGAATCGCCCTGCAAAAGTCAAACGAGTGAGTCCATTTGCCACTATGTAAAGGATTTGAAATCGTATCGACTCAAACCACATGAAATACTGCAAATGGTGAATGATCCACCCACCAGCCCATTGCACACACAATTGGTGAGTGAAAGGAGGAGAGTAAAGAAACCGCAACGAGCCTGAAATTGTTTGTTTTTCCCCCAACAGCTGATAGACGACAACAAGGCACCTCTCACGGATGAGGAGAACGAGAAGATCATTGAGCTGACCTACAAACATTTCCACAGTCCTTCAGTACAACAGCCGTCGGAGCAGCCAGTCGTACAGCAGCCGCAGCCAGTCGTACAGCAGCCGCAGCAGCAGCCGACATAAATAAATCAAATTTCTTAAATTTTAACTGTTTTTTAATAGTTTTTGTTCTAAAAAAAATGGTTAACGCTTTTGATCTCCCAAATCTTCAATGACATCCTCATCAATTTCGGCCCATTTCTCGGGTATAACATCGAAGAGTTCATCCTTGACATCACCCTGAATGACAATTTCATCGTCACCGGTTACGGAAGAGCCGCAGGCAAATTTCGTACCAAAGAATTTGGCCGCCACTTTGAGATCAATTTCTGCAAGAAGAGAAAAGAGTTTGATAAATCATCCGCATTCAAGCTTGTCAGCTTTCTCTCTCCCTCTCTGTGCTCACCAAAGGTGCTGAGACCGGTGACCACTGTCACAGACTTCTTTTTGCCACGTGCCGCACGGGACACACAAATGCGCTTGGGCACATCCTCCTTCTTCTTGACGCGCAACAGACCCTTGCCGCCACGCTTCTGACGCTTTTTGTCATCATCCAAGCCATCGGCGGCCGCCTGTTCCTCCTCGATTTTGAGACGCTCAAAATCCTGTGGCATATGCAGCTCTAACCATTCCTTGCACTTTTCATACTCCGGATAGTATTCGCAGTACTGATGAGGTCGGAAAATGGTGGGGGAGAGTTTAATCAAAGTCGAGACTCAACCCCCCGCCCCGCACAACCGCCATGACTTACCTCTATGGGCATGCTGCAATGGCCGCAGTACTTCATGACTATGGGATAGGTTACACCTTCGCGGGGTCCCAGCTTAAGGCGCTCGGCCACATTTGTGCTTAACTGCTCATTGGTCATTTTGTGAGTGTTTTAATGGAAAAGGCAAAAAAAAAGAATGTATAAAACTTCGTGGTGTCGACCAGTGTGGCCAGTCGTTGAAAATTTTATAATTTGTTCCCTAAAATGTAGGGAATTTAGTTGACATTTAAATGGCAGCGCGTCTTAAAGCACATTTTGAAACGATGTTAATTTATACAGAAAATGTTGGCAAAACAAGAGGTGCACTCGTGAGGTAAATTTGTCACGATGTGTCAACGATGTGATCGTGTGTGAAGTGAAAAGAAAGAAAAATTTCATCGGTTCAAACAATCATTTAAGTCAATTCTTAAGAACTCTTATAACTTTCTTAATACTATGAATGGAAATCATAGTTTTATAGTAAAAACTTTAATTCAAGCTTATTTTAAATATTTTTTTTAAATTTTTTCGGTAGGAACACTTACATTTTTAGCCATATTTCAATTCAGGAAGTTCAGATTAAGTCAAGCAAGAATTTCCCACCATCGCGTGAACCATTGTTTTTGAATCGGCTTACTAGTTTGAGCACAAAGATCAAAAATATATATAAAAAAAATCGATTTTTTGATCATTGTACCTGAAATTTTTGAAACAGTTTTTACTTTTTATCACAGTTTTTAAACACAAAAATTATATCCGCTTTGATATTTTATGTTTGTTAATGGCCAAATAGGCTCCAAAATATTTTAACACGCAAGCTTTCTCATACGGCATGTTTGGAAGCTCATAGCTGATCGGATATCGATGGCACATAAAAGCTTTAAGTACCGTTAGACCCAGGGATGTATTGACTATTCATTTAAAAAACAAAAAAAATTGGTGCCATTTCAAATTTAAATTCATTCCACCTAAATGTACCAAATCTCCCACTGTGCGTTGGAGGGAGATTCTTCAAATTAGCCTTAAGTTAACTTTTCTATCTCGTTTATGTGTTAATGTTGAAATAAAATGCATCTTACGTGACGCAACGTGAATCGTGCGTAGAGATTTTTAATTCGTGAATCGTTCGTGACGTGAATGAAAATTCGCTCACGCGCTCTAAAATTAATTTGCTTTAAATGCATTGGTATTTGTCCTGCCGTAAGCATTCTGTCCTGATTTGCAAATATATGTAAACTATCCTAATGAAAATACAAATAAATTGAAAGTGTTTGAAATATTTGTTTTTCAATCACACTCACGTGAACTATCGCTCTCACCGACTTCAGTTTGACTCATCTTTAATCGAGTGTCAATCGAATGCTTCTTCTTCTTCTTCATCTATCTTTTACAACCGCCTGCTGAGGTACATGCCTATTCAGTTTTGTTTTGTGAGTGGTTCGGCGCGGTTGTGCGTTTTTTGTTTAATGTAAGTGACCGTTGCCGGTCCCTAACCATTTCGACTCGTTCCGTTGCCGTGTGCAATTTTTAGTTTGTTGGCATAGAAAGAAAAAAAAAAACAAATTGTCTTATTTACTTCGATTCTAATTACTTTATTTTTTTCCTGTGGCTATTTGTGTTTTCCCCTCTCTCATTGTGTATGTGTGTGTTTGTGTGTATTGAGTGTGGGAATTGTTTAAAAAATTGGCGCGCCATACAAACATACACATAAATTAATTTAAACAATTTGGCTAACAAAAGTTGTATATTTTTGGTGCCGCGCCCAAAAATAATTTACCAAGAGTTTCGAAAAAAAAAATTCAAGTGAAACCAACAACACAAAATACACAAAAACAAAAACCGTTAAGAAAGCGGCTAGAAGCAGAAGGACGCACCAGCAGCATCAGCAACAACAACAAACTTTAGGCTGTACAAATGCAACAAAAGCTTCCCACCAAGCCTAGTTAGTTAGAAGGCAGCAAAAGCGACAACGCAACGTGGGCAGAGGCCAAAATTATTTAAGCAACATTTTTTTATAAAATTTTTTTTTTTTTATTTTGTTTGTTGTATGTATTTGCCTTTAGCAGTACACGAAGCCACGAAACTTCGTAATCGAGTTTTGAGCTCGTTTTGGCCTTTGTATGTGTGTGTTTCAGTGTGCGAGTTGTCAATCTTGCTGTCTCTCTTACGCTCACCTGGCGGTGGTTGAGAGTTTGAGCGCTTTTTTTTTTATAAAGAAAATTATTGTTGTTGTGGCTTGTTATTTAGTTTCAACGCTTGATTTATATTTTAGGTAAGTTTTAGTTAATACGAAAATAAAACAAAATTCAATTTTTTATTTGCATTTGTCTAAAATGTAAATTTCTAAAACCCATTAAATACAAATAACGAAAGAAAAAAAAAACAGAACAGGTTTTGCCAGCTACAAGAAGAAGAAGAGAGGCATCACAGACGGCAGACAATGAGCGCGAATTAAAGTTGAGCGCTTACTAAGGTGGGGCACAGGCAACCGCTGCAGCAGCGATGCACAGTGGGCCTCGTTATTTTTTAAAAAACTATTAGTTAATAAAAAGATTTGAAAATAGAAATTGATCAAAATAGTTACTTGGTAAACAAATTTGAGCTAAGCTTCCAAAATAAAAACAAATGTAACCCTGCCGATCTCAATTGGGCCAACTAAGCAGCAACTAAGCCAAGTAGCAGTAAGTTAACCCTTTCAAGTTAATAGGTTAATAAGTTATCATTTTTGTCACCAACTTAGATGCAAACCTACCACTGTACAATGGCTCAAACTATGCCGTCATCTCATACACACAGCTCATATTGTGTGTGCGTGTGTGTGTTTGTGTGTGTCTGTCTCTCTCTGTGTTATTCTTTAATAAATTTTTAAAAAGAGCCACAAAAATTTGTTTCGATTTCTCTGTTTGTTGGTTTCAACAAACGTCATCATTGTATTAACTTTTAAGCACTGTTACGCCCCAGCAACGACGTCTACAGCGACGCTGGCAGCATCAGCAACAGCAACAAAATGCCTCCGCCCCGATGCGACCCAAAAGCTAATTAGCTTTGCCCTTGTGCTATTATTTGGTGTCGGGTCGCTCACACCAATACACGACTGCAACTTAACTCAACTGTTGTTTGTTCTCCCCCACAACTCTCTATGTTGGCTTAGAGATTTAACAGCTGCTGTTACAGATAGAAACAGTTACAGGGATACTAAAGTAACAGAGTTTGTTGTATTTTATTTATCAGAATTCATGTTAACAGATTGAAAGAAAATTGGAGCTTTGATGGTTAATCCGTTAGCTCTGTTATATCTTACACTAGGCAACAAGTTTTTACTTTCTCGACTGCTGATTGATGTTAAGAACGAAACATATATTCATCAAATTTGACTAAACCAAACCGAACGATTAACACTTTTTTTTGAATGTGACGCCAGTAAAGGCTGTTAATTCCTTCCGCCTGCTGCGAACCTGCATGTGTTTAACCACACTTTAACTTCAACTTTTTATTGATAATGATGATAAATATCATTTTTTTCAATTAAAATTTCTTTTCCAAATATCATCGTCAATCAAAAAAATTTGAGTAAGAGCGCTGCATGTGTTTTCATTTAATCCCAACAAAAACCCAAACGTTCTAAGAGCATAAGAAAACAAGTAGAGCGCTCAAAAAGAGCAGAGAAGCGCTCAACTCTAATTGTAACTAGCAGTGTTGCCAACTGTTAAAGTGAAAAGTAGCTAAATCGACTGTTACAAACAGATAAAAATGGCAAAGTGCCCATCAAATATCTATAAAAGATAGCTAAAAAAAATGGATGCTCAAATATTGGTTTATTCCAACAAAAGTGATTGGTCAAGTGATCTACAGGACTAATTGGACCATGTTGTGGTACACAAAGAGCCTCCTTCTGTGACGTCTCTGTTGTTACAGAAGTATAATTTAGTCCTTAATCTCTGGTATGTTCCTTCAGGCATTGCAATGTATTTTGTAAAATAAGCATTTTTAACCAGGGATGCAAACAAATTCGTTCGGTTCATTGGTTTATCGACATTTTAGACCCCCGGTTCAGTTCGTTACATGGTTTATATTTTATAGCTGGACGGAACTGTGACTCTTGTTCGGTTCAGTTGTTAAAACTTAATTTATTATCACGCCTGCACGAATTCCCGAATTCCCAAACTTTTTATACCCTTGCATAGGGCATATTAAAATTGTCCAGATGTTTGTAAAGCATAGAAGAAAGCATCTCCGACCACATAAAGTATACACACCTGATCATATTAATAGGTACACACCGGCATTTTTAATTTTAGATGGTTTGTTCGACGCCCTAATGGAAAGGAATTCCATCCACGGTTTACAAAAAAAACAGTCAAACATGGAGGTGGCAATATAATGGTATGTCGTTGCTTCTCCTGGTACGGCGTAGGTCCAATTTATCAGACTACGAACAAAATGAATGCTGAAGAGTACAAATCCATATTGGAAACAGTTATGGTACCGTATGTTGAGGAAAATATGCCATTACGTTGGGTATTTCAGCAAGAAAATGATCCTAAACACACATCAAGGCTGTTATCTAAATTTTTCGAGGACCTAAAAGTTGACGTTCTGAAGTGGCCAAGCCAATCCCCCGACTTTAACTCCATTGAAAACTTGTGGGGAGACTTAAAAAAGAAATTGGCAAAGCCAAAAATGTGGCATGAGACACCAGTAGAGACCTGCCAGGCTCTTATTAAAAGTATGCCAAAAAGAATAGCAGTAGTGGCCAAAAATAGAGGTGGATACTACATAAGTTAGGAAATACTAATTTACCTAAAAAAAGGACACAAAATGGAAATTAAAATTTTTTTTCTTACCAACACATGAAGTGTTCCTATTATTATGATCACACTGAAAACTGAAATCTGAAACACAAAATGATCTCTTTTATGTTATATTATTATTCTATGTTACAATTAAGTTTATTTCATTAAAAACAAATAGTTTAAGAGCCAATGAGAACAAATTTGAAGTTTAAAACAATGAATAAAACTGTTTTCTGTTACCTTAAAGTCAGAGTTGATGTGTGTGTACATATTAATATGATCAGGTGTGTAGGTTCGAAAACCACTTCTAGTTAAAAAACTGTTTGGTTTAAACGTCTGCAAACTTTATATTTATTATTATTAAATGCTTTTATATTATTCTTAAAAGTTTGATCAAAAGCGGTTGACTATATCCTATAGCTGTCATAGAAACTCTTGGTTCAAAATCTACTTCTAATTAAAAAAAATCGTTTTGTTTTTAATGGCAACGTCTCCAAACTTCATATATATATTAATATTACATGGCTTTACATTACTCTTTAATATTTGATCAAAATTAGACGACTTTATTCTATAGCTACCATAAAAAATATCGGTTCATAAACTAATTCTAGTTAGATAAAGTGGTTTGTTTTCCGTGGTTATGTCTCCAAACTTCATATATTATATATTAATATAACATTCCTTTACATTATTCTTTCATATTTGTTCCAAATCAGAAGACTATATTCTATAGCTGCCATAGAAAATATAGGTTGAAAAACTATTTCAGCCATGTGACCACACGCATGCCCGATAGCGCAGTGCGGATGCCATGCCAATTTGTAACGTGCAAATGGTCCTGAGTTCGATCCCTGGTCAAGGTGGGGTCTAAAAATTATAAATTCAGTTCTTTTTCCATTTCTATAAAACAATGAAAGGTAAAAAGTTCTATGACTGAAATCTTAAGGTCGCTAAAACAGTCACATTGTGAAACAATATTAATTATAATGAAATTATTAAATATCAATTTGATTTAAAAAAATATTATTTTGAAATGGTCGAAAATTTCACTTTGATATTTCGGACAGGTCAATGTCAAGTGTGTCATATCGACTTTTTATTGATATGAAAAAATATAATATTGAGCCCAAGATCATATCATTATTTTTTTCTGTGTATAACATGTCGTCACATAATTCTTTAAAGTTTGATCCAAATCGGTTGACTATATCCTATAGCTGCCTATTGGTTCAAAAACTATTCTCCAAAATTTATGCCGACTTTATGCCATAGCATAATTTTGTTATTTTACAAACATCCCTCGTACCTCGTAACCCTAATTATTGTATAAAACCACTTAATGTACTTTCAGTATTTACAATAATTTTGACTTTTTGCCAAATAAATTTGGTGAAGCCAATGGATAAACTAATGTGTGTGCCAACCAGGCGTCCATCTAATAAGTGTGCCAGTTGTCGGTTTGGTTGTCAAAATGTTAAGGGTATTCGACACTTGGTTAATTTCAAGATCAGACTACAAAATTAATCTAGTTTTATGTACATATAGCTATCTATCTATCTATTCTCTCTGTCGCATAAAACGAATCGAAGCATGACCAAAGCCCAGGCCAGCCGAGTCGTGTCGTCCGTCTCCCCCACAAACGAAAGTGTCATGTTGCTTTTGGGTTAAATAAAATAATGAACTGTTTTAATTATGCTTGACATTTGTGACTGCGATCGTCCATTCACGTTTCTTTTTTTTTATCGCTTTCAATTGAAGGTTTTTTATGTGTAATTGGAATTTGCGTTTATATATAGATTACACTCATGCGTTCAATATGATTCAACAACATTCTACGTGATTTTGTCACAAATTAGGCACTTCCACAGAATTAAAATTACTTAAAAATACATTGTTTTATGATATTTTCATGGGGAAGAATTTAAATCTTACATTTATACATAAAGAGTAAGCGAGCAAGATTTAAATCAAGGCTGCAAATCGGATCTGAATGGAACCACAAAGCATTGGTTTGGTTCGGGGTTTTAGGGTCCTTCGAACCGGACCATGAGGTCCCGAATTTAAACCCAAATCGGACCCTCTGTCTACAAAAAAAAAAGAATTCGATTCAAACAATCATTTAAGTCAGAAGAAAGGGAATGCAAATCTAGCATTTGGCAGATTATGTTAACATGAATCGCCTTGATGGGTAATTTTTTTCAGCATTTTTGATGATTAAAAAGATGTTAAGTTCAGGTTAAGAAAACTTGAAAGTGACTCATGCATTCGCTTAAAATGTGATTTATTGAACTACTTGCAAATAATTAAAAATACGACTCGAAAATGGGCTAGGGTACCATATTCTCCCTACAAAAGTATAATTCATGACTATTTTATTTAGACAGAGGACTCGAAAAAGAGTCGCAGGCTAAGTAGAAGTAGGTAGGTAGTTTCGGCACACATTGACCTTACGGTCCTTACCCAGCGGCGCAAATGCACCTCTTAAACACCTCAAACGCTGTGTTCCATCTACTTCATCGATTACAATCCAGTATACTTTTACATTAGCATGACCGCTTTGTGGAATGCTAGCTTTCGAATCCTCATTACTTGTAATAATCGACAAGTGGGCAATAGCCAACGTTTTTCGAAGCACCATTACAACTGCATATAATGATCTAAGAAATGTAATCGACTGTGTGCATGTGCCGGCCACTAAACGATACACATAGTATGCGCTGTTGTAATGTAGATACTTTACGATGTAGTGTACTATGGAGTAAAAGGTATATAGACTGGAAATTCGGTTAAAGCATTGCAATTTACAAAAAATAAAACAAATCGACTTAAATCTATTTAAAATTAGTTTTTTTTTTTCACTAATGCCGAGATGTACGCACACGCCACACGTCATAAATCAACTACACACACACACCCGCATATATGTTTGTGTGTGAATGCATAAAGAAAACCAAAAAAACGAACAAGCATATCGTACTTTCGACAAAAACGAAGCATCGAAGACATGACATACTTCATATGACAACTCGGTATACAAAGTGTAGCGAGAGTGTTTAATACTTATGGGCTGTTGTTGTAATGCATGATGTGGGGTCGCCTTATTTAGCTGTGCGCCGCTGGTAAGTTCTCGATACTAACAAGACTAAGACTCAGACGACGAACTGGCACGCAAGGGTGCAGCCACTCCAATGATAGGACCAGAACCCTACTGTGGCATAGGCCAACACACCATTAGGGAGCGCCTTTAAAACGAATAGAATACGCTTAGAACAGCCTCGTGGGTAAACACCAGGGGCATGAGACAAGCAAAAGCATTAATAGTGGACCACAACCTGAAAAGGTGACAGAAATTAAACCAACAAGAAAAGAATGCCCTCAGGATTCTGACAGAGCTCTACACGGGCCACTGCAGACTGGGAATAGTAAACACTCAACTTTGTAGACACTTTGAAGAGAAGGAGGAAACCTCTGAACATATATTAGCCCACTGCGATGCTCTACCGAGGCGCTGATTCAGCAGATTTGAAAAACACAGCTTACGCCCCAACAAGATAAGTAACCTAGAACCCACGAAAATCCTGACATTCGTACAGGAAATAGAGCTGCTAGGAGAGTTGTAAACTAAGCATGGGGACACAATAGATCAGTATTGGTTGCAGTGCGCTGTTTCCCCCAACAACAAACTAGCTAAGAACTCAGACTTCAGTACTCGATACTCTATACTCAGAGCTCAATACTCAGTACTGTATACCCAATACTCAGAACGCGATACTTAGTACTTAATAGTTCATTATCAGTACTTGATACTCAGTTAGTCAGTACTTGATACTCAGTACTCCATATTCAATACTCAGCACTCTATACTCAATACTCAGAACTTAATATTCAGTACTTTGTACTCGATACTCAGAGCTCGTTACTCAGTACTTGATACTAAGAACTCAGTACTCTATGTTCAAAACTCAGAACTCAATACTCAGTACTTTTTACTCGATACTTAATACCTAATACTTTGTTCTCAGTACTCGTTACTCAGTACTTGATAATCAGTACTCGATACTTAATACTGGATACAATAGAGTAGAGCAGGGGTGCCCAGAATGAGATTACGGGCGCGTGAATACCAATACAAATGCACAAAATATATTTCAAGCAATAACAACAAGAAGAATTAGAAAGAGAAACCCGATTTTTGTTTGTGTGTGTGTGTGTGTGGTCGAGGCGAGCGCTGACTACGCAAAGGCAACATTGTTGTTGCTTTTGAATTTGCCAGAGACCTAGGAGAGAGAGAGAAGAGAGTCACATATGATGTTTGTTGCAAGAAAGTCGGTAAGAAAGAGAAAGAGGCAGGCGGCTTATGGGCGCGTAGAACGTATGCGCGCGAGCTATTCCTTTGTCCAAAGCAACAACGAGTGTATGGCTTGCGGAATAGAGTGCGTGTGTGTGTTTAATGCTTCTAAATGAATCCTTTCACCCACTTCGGACACAAATTTGCCAAATTTTCTTTCAAAATGCGCGCCTACAAAGCTTCAAGAACATCTAGTATATCAAATCTTTGATCTCGAGGTTAAGCGTTCAGTCAGTCGGGCAAAGTTTTAATTAAATGGCACAGATGCTTCTTTCTAATACCCTCATAAGGGTATCCAGGGTCAATATCTTGCCATTATCTTGGTTTCAGTTGGTTTGTACTCGATAAAATTTGAAAATAATTAGCAAAACCTTCTTTTGCTGAGCTAATCAAATGAAGACATTAGTTTGCCTTTGTTTGAGTCAAAGCCCATTTCAAGCTAACTGCCCCCCAAAATTGCGTTGCTTGACATTTTTTTCAACTTTAAGCTCAAATGTTTCAAAAAATGTGTCAAATTTTTTAAAATGATATCATCGATGCTTCCTTCTTCCACTGATGAGATTTATGTTGTTGCAATTCCCCTGAAATTTGTTATAATTAAGATGAAAACGCCCAAAAAAAAAAAACGAAGAAAAAAAAAATTAAAATAAAACAACAAATTTCGTTTACCAATTGAGTAAATATATGTATGTACATATACATACAGACACATATTGATATTGTTAGTCTGTATCTTTTGTATCGCTTTTTTACTTAAATTTTTTTTTTTTTTTGGGGCACATTTTTAGACATCCACACATCGTCGGCATCGTTCGCCGTTGACTTTGGCAAACAGCTGGCGTTTAATACGGATGATGAAGATTGCGTCATTTTTGGACTCCCACTAGCTCTGTCCCTCTCCCTCTCTCTCTCTCTTTCTCTCTGTTGTTCTCTTTGATTCGCTGTGAGTGTGTTAATTGCGGGTGCGTATCCTTTAGTCGCTCTTTATGATGTCACTCCAAAAATCCTTTCCCCCTAACAAAAAAAAACACAGCAAAAAATCAATAATCAAAAAACAAACTAAACATAGCACCACACACTCAAGTATAAACAAATAAAGTATCCACAGGCAAAACAAAATGACATCATCATTGCTTTTTCTCTCCCCCTTTTTTGGCCACTTCCTTGGCTGTGTTGTTTAGATTGAGAAAAGGTGTACACTGCTACAAAAAAAAATAGTCATCAAGTCTTCATTTTTTGTTTGCACTTTTGCACACATTTAACCCAAATGACACAAGTAGCCCCATTGGGCATAAACACACACACAACCTGCCAGCGTATAGTGCAAATTGCCAGAGTCTGTTTTGTGTGCCACATTGGGGGTCTACTCCCTCCACTTGCCACTGTCTAGATAGGTTTTTGCTGCACCAAAAAAAAAAAAAACACTTTAAAGTGCAATGCACTCGACGTCGACAGAGCAACGGTACTCAAGAGTGAGAGAGAGGGAGAGAGAGAGAGCTTGGGACAGACAGGAACAAGCAGGCTGAGTTCGAGGGAGCGGGGGGGTCGATGGGCTTAGACATGCGAAAAACAAACATCTAAGCGGCAACCGCAAATACCGCGAACCGGCATACAGTTCCCCCCCCCCCCCCCCCCCTCTCCTTCCCCACACTAGAAATATGAATGGCGACAGAGCAAGAAAATGGAGAGAATATGAAAGTTATTTTCAATTAAGCTTTTACGAGAGAGGGTCTTTTTTTTGTGTAATACTATTACAGAAAAGATGTCTCAGTAAATCCATCAAGTAAATGAGTTAACATTTGAACAGCATTAACATTAATGAGTAACGGTTATTAAAAGTCCAAGTTAAAAGTTAACATTGCAAACCGAAGCAAGATGTACATATGTACGAGAGCGAGACCAAAAAGTGAGAGTGCGAAAATAATCCAGCTTCGATCTGTTTACTCTCTTGGCCTCATCTTCGGCATGCGTTTGGCTCGTGTATGTGTAAATAGCGAAATGTCTTCGGCACCTGGGGGGCATCGGTGAGCATCGCTGATGTACATACATGAGTGTTGTGAAATCCACGTCTCAAAATTGTCAGGCCTGTTTTCGTTTTTTAGAGTTCGAACGATCGGAGTTGGTAAAACTTATAAAATTTTGATTTCCCAGAAATGTTTTCAAAATTTTGTTTTACACAGAGGTGCCTAGAGTCAGCTTACGTCGGAGTAGAAACCAATACAAACATTCATTCATAAAGGGTGATTGTTTAAGCATTTGTTTTTTGAAATTTTAAAAAAAAAAACATAACATTTTCAAGAATGATGATGAAGAATATAGCACAATCAGTTTTTGGAAGAGAGGGAGCATTTAAAATATAGTAATTTCTAGTGATTGCTTTGTTTGTGTGTTTGTAAAATGTTCATTGATAATGATGCCATTGAAATTTGGAAAACAATTTCTGGAAAACAAAACAAATCAGAAAGAATATATGTTGAGCAGTCAAATGGAATGACCCCCTACTGCGCCACGTGTTGAACTGTAATTGAATTGACCTAAAAATCTAAATTTGCGCATACAGCGACTCTTTTTTGAGAATTTTCCAACTTCTTTTTTACTAAACCTTTGCTTAGCAGAAGGACTTACCTACCTTCCTGTAAATCTTATACATATATCTTCTAGTCCCAGTTTAAAATTGCCAACTGCAGGTCTATGCATCAACAAGTTTAAGAAACTCAAATGACTAACAAGAATTGATCATAGTTCACTTTAAATATGACTCATCATGTGTCAAAAGTGTTCAAATTATAATTTCTTCTTTTTACAACCGCGAAAAAAAAAAAATCATTAATCATTTCTAATAAAAGAATCGCAAGAGTGAGACCCCCATTAAATGGCACCTAAGATCAAATGACCTAATGTCATCAGCTGAAAAAGTTTTAAGACGCTTTAAAATCTGTCAACACATATCTTCACTGAGGTCCCCGCACACATCAAAAACAAAAAGAGCAAAAATGGTATAGCGTACGAGAGAGACAGAGAGAGGTCTCATGCTATTTGAACAGAGCCAAAGTCACTCGTGTTTTTCATGCCGAACTTATGGCTCGGCTGTAGTCTTTTTGTGTTCACCCACACAAGCATATTTCTCTGTCCTCACCATTTTGGCCGGCACGGCATTTGAAGCGAGTTTTTCGGTGGACTACGACAGGGTTCCTCAAGCAGAGAGCGCGAAAATGTTACTGTTCCTCTCTAACAGACAGTGATGCATGACTTCGGCAAGCATTCGGTGTGAATTGGCGAGTATATTCGGCCCCCAGGGGTTAGGGCTGGGCGAAATCTGGACTAAGGCACACACACAAACCCATACACTGTTGCCAGTGTTGCCAATTTAGCTATTTGCCCCACCAGACCTAGCTATTTTGTATGTTAGAAAACAGCTAACTATTCAGTTTTGCCGGAATGTGCAGTTCTCGCTATTTTGATTTTTCCCTCTGATATAACTGACTGTAACTCCAGATATGGGCAGCTCTGTGTTACAAACATTTTCACCATTTTAGGGATACCCTTATAAACCATTTTTAATGGTTGCATTACATAGATAAACATCCATGCTATAAAAACTCCTTGAATTTTCTGCTTGACAACTCAAATGATTTCCCCCCTCTTCCAAAAACATTTCATTTTATAATCTTCCAGATGCTTAAAAGATCTTCACATTTGAAATGAGTCAACTAAAAATAATAATAATAAAAAAAAAAGTCTCACCGTCAGCGCTTATTTGTTTATGGGTGTGTCCGCCCCACACAGGCGAAAGAGAGAGAGATACATACGCTTCTATGAATTAGGGCTTGAGCTGTCGCTCTCATGCTCTTCAAGAAAGCTTTAAAAAGCTGTTAACAAATTGTATAAGCCGGTGCCGCCAGTCAAACTGTATTTAAAAGACAAGAGTAAGTGTTTTATGAACAAATTGTAAGCTAAGCTAACTGGCTTTCGTATGTATAGATCAAGTATAGCATTTTGAATTACATATTTGTTTAAGAATGAGTGAAAAGTTGAAACCTTATTGAATGTGAAAAGCTTTTAAAAGATCGAAGTGATCATCGTGATCACTTCAAACAAGCCAAGAAGTGTGAGAGATTAGTGAAATGATGTGAGTGAGAGTGTGTTTGTGTGTGTGTGAATATGTTTGTGATGAAAAGAAGTGCAAAGAATTGGAAAAGTGTTGAAAACGCTGTGAAATCAATTAACACAAGTAAAATAGTTGGTCAAGCCCGACTGGAAAATACCCTGTACCCTGTTTTAGAAATAACAAAAACCTGAAAATTTATACACAATCTAAATTAAGTTGCCAAATTTACACAAGGCGACAGAAAATTTAGAAACAAAATAAATAATAAAAATCTATTCAAGCAAAAAAAAAAAAAAAAAACAAATGAAAATTTGTACTCTTTGGAGGGCAATAAACCAAATTCATACCGTAAATAAATTAGAAAAGTTAAATAAACATGTCTGTTCCAAATTCCTACCGTTATCGAAAAGTGAAAACGAAACGAAAACGAACGTTTTACATACAGAACGATTTGGTAACGTTTGGACTTTTCGAACTCAGTTTCGAAACCACTTTGATCAACAGCCAGCTGGCTGAATGGCCAGCGCACGTGTTTTGTGTATATCGTAAGCAACCAGAGTTGTCACCAACTCAAAAAGGCCGTATTTTTTCTTTATATCAATTTAACTTCATTCAAAACAGTATTTTAATATCACATTTGAACAAGTCATATCAAATACGGTTAAATATAGCTAAATAAAAAAGAATCTGTGTTGTCCGAATACTTTAGTTCACATAAAGCAACACTAGCAGCAGACTGACAGATTGATGTTTAAATAAAAACTCTTTTAAAATATATTTCAACATCAAACAAATGAATTAAAGACGCAAATCGTTTCTATAAATGTTAAGCATTATTAGAATAATTAGTTTATAATTTTTAAAATTCACTTTTAAAGTCTCAAATATAAATTACTTTCAATTCAGACTCCGACTCTTCAGCACAATTTGCGATTTGCAGAATTATGAACAGCAATCAGCTCGATTTGCGACAATTCCACTCGTTTTCGGAATTGGGAACAAGCCTAAAAATGTTTTAAATTTTGCGTTTTTTTTTTTGGCACTTTTAACCACTTTGACTATTGATTTCTTAAAAACTTGACATGCTAGAGAAATTCATATATTATTTTACTGTATTCAGCTTGAAAATCTCCCTCTAACGGTATTAATTTCATTTCATTTTCATCTAGTTATAGGACCCCTATAAGAAAAATTTTTTGTCAGAAATAAAATCAGAGCGCCCAACGACACCCCATTGGATTTTTATTAAGTTATTTCTTCCTTTCACCCTTTATAAGTCAGGTACCTCCCCACCGATCGGGAAAATATTGTCAGAAATTTGATCGGAGCACCCGAAAACCTATGACACGATACCCCATTTGTTTTTTTTTATACCCTTGCCGAGGTTAACGCATTGAAGGAAGCATCTCCAACCACATAAAGTATATATATTCTTAATCAGCATGACGAGCTGAGTTGATATACCCATGCCAGTCAGTTTAGAAGCTATCTTAACCAAACTTTGCACCAAGTCTTTTGGTACAAAAACGCTGCACCTGTGTGGGAATCGGCCGAATCGGATAACTATAGCATATAGCTGCCCTAGAAACGATCGGTCGAAATAGTAGTTTTAGTGAGAAAAACTTTTTTGTCTTTAGCGCAAACATCCCCAATCCTTGTATTTTTAAGTTTTTTATGCTTTCACATAATTCCACTAAGTTTTATGAAAATCGGTCAACTATATAGTATAGCTGCCATACAAAAGTAAGGTCTGAAAGAAGTCTTAGTAGGATAAACTTTTTTGTTTTCAATGCTTTCGCTCCCAAACATGTTACTGATCAATATTATATGCTACCACACAATTCTGACAAGTTTGATTCAAATCGGTTGACTATAGCATATAGCTGCCATAGGAACGATCTGTCGAAAAAGAAGTTCTAGTAAGAAAAACTTTTTTGTTTTCCTGTATGTCAGTGGCTAATGTCGTCGATGCAGTAGATCGGACATGTGTGCTGGCGCGAGTATAGATTCGCCAATCACCGGTCTCTTTTTGCCAAGGTGGATTGGACTGAATGCCAGGCTGAAGAAGCTCCTTGAATAGGTTGATCGTCTGCAGTTGAGCTCCGACCATGATTTGTGAAGCATTTGGTAGAAACGACACAATGTTGTTTTAGTTAATTGAAAACTTTTTCTATAGGTCGTTGTAGTTTTGTTGTTTTTGAATTGTTGTTGTTGTGAATTGATGACATTCTTATGTATGTATTTGTAGATGAGGAGCGTGAACATGTGCAGGCTCCGCAAACTTTTCGAATCGCCGAAGAGTAGCCGTCAACTTGCCCAGAAGTCAAGTTGATCGGCAGCGATATCGCATTCCGATCGTGTTCTGATCGTCTGTTGGAAGAAAGTGAGCCACTTCAGCGACACTTTCAGAAGATTAGCGGAACAGTCTTCTGAAAGTCTCACAAGACTCTTCCCCAAAAGACTCTTTTCTGCGATCGGCGACTAAACAATCTTTTGGAAGTTTTGGGGAAGATTGCTAGATAATCTTCCCCGCGACTCAGAAGACTCTTTTTGGAGTGGGATTTGCTGACTTGTTGCCGATTGGCGCGCGTCGCTTATATCTGAGCGCTGTCCACCCTGACGGGGGCAGCACCCTGTTTGAGTTTAATGCGAGCTATTGTTTTTATACCCTTGCAAAGGGTATTATCATTTTGTCCAGATGTTTGCAACGCATAGAAATATTCATTTCCGACCTCATAAACTATATATATTCTTGATCAGCTGCGTCGATTGAGCTTTGTCCGTTCGTCTGTCTGTTTCTACGCAAACTAGTCTTACAGTTTTAAGGCTATCGAGCTGAAATTTTGCATAGAGTCTTCTTTTTACTGCACGCTGCTAATATATCAGAACCGACCGGATCGGATGACCATATCTTATAGCTGCCCTAGGAACCATCGGTCGGAAAATGGGTCTTACTGAGAAAAACTTTTTTGTTTTTAATGTTAGCGTCCTTAAACATGGCCATTATAAATATTATATGCTTTCAAACAGATTTGCAAGTTTTAGTCAAGATCGGATGACTATATCTTATAGCTGTCATAGGAACCATCGGTCCAAAAATGGGTCTTAGTAAGAAAAAATTTTTTGTTTTCAATGTTAGCGTCCTCAAACTCGTCCATTATGAATATTATATGCTGGCAAACTTTGATCAAAATCGGATGACTATATCTATATCGGTCGGAAAATGAGTCTTAGTGAAGAAAACTTTATTGTTGTCCAAGTAAATCGTTCTTAAGGTCGATGATTCTTAATATTAAACGCTTTCAAACTAATTTGGAAAAGTTGATCGACATCGGGTGACTATATCTTATGGTTGCCATAAAACCAATCGGTCGAAAATGGTTCTTAGTAAATTTTTTTTTTTTGTTTTTAATGTAAGCGTCCTTTAACTCACTGATTACTAATTCTATATGCTTTCAAATACATTCGCAAAATTTGGTCGAAATCGGATGACTATATCTTAAGGACCGATCGGTCGGAAAATGAGTCTTAGTTAGGAAAACTTTTTTATTTTCAATTTTATCGTTCTTAAACTCGGCGATTGTTAATTTGATATGCTTTCAAAAAGATTCGCAAAATTTGGTCGAAATCAGATGTTTATCTGTCTAAAAAACCGGTTTTAGTTACAAAAATTTTTGATTTGTATAAAAACTTCGGCACAGACGAAGTTCGCTTGGCCTTCTCGTTATATTTATAAGTACCTTTAAATGATCGAAGCTGCTTAATGACCTTTTGGTACAGGGTATAAAATCAAGTCAGACCACAAATGAGCTACATTCAAATCGACTTATCTTACGTACAACGAGTAGTCTATACTCTCAGATGGCGGCTGTCGTCTCTGCTTTCCATCTTTGTACCTCCTCTGGGAGCTGCTCGAGTGTGTAAGGCGGGCAGTCGTCTAGGCCGTTAGTTGTAACCTCAAACTTCCGTTTTGCGGGTTTTTATCTCTTTCTCTCTCTTCCCCTGAGTGTCTATGTTGCAGTCTCGTTTCATTATGATGATGGACGCCTCGCCTATGCCAGTTGGCCAGGCAAAAAAAGTCTTCATCATTTCATAAATTGCATTAGAGGTGAGAGCATTGAACCGTTTTTTTTTTTTTTGTACGGAAACCTGACGGGAACTCCCCTTCCTCTTAATGGATAAACGTAAAGCGTAAGTTTACATTGATTTCTGTTGGTGTCCTTTTCACATTTTGACTTTGGCCTTGGCCCCACGGCCTGACTGCAATGCAGTGTCTTCTTTACCTACCCTCTCACTAGCTGAGTCAACATTCAATAAATTGAGGCTTTAGCTTAGTCATATTCTCCCTTTAGCTTGGTGATTTGTGTGATTCATCAAAGTGAAAATTAATAGGCATAAAAGCCTTTGCCTTTTCCTCCTCCCCCTAAATTGTGAATAATTTCTCTTTTTGAGTAACGTTTTCCTCTCCATACGTGACCATTCCAAATGACCCTCATTCCAGCGTATTAAACGTCAATAAATTGTTGTAAATTAAAGACGATACCAGCAGCTCACATCAATTAAACAACATAAAAATTTCATCATTCAGGTCGTGTAGAGTAAATAGTGCAAATAAAATATATATAAACACAGGAAGGAAAATGTAATGAATCAGCAGCAGCAGCAGCAGCAGCAGCATTAGCGTCTGCTGCTGTTGTCCATTTTCCACCCTGGTCAGAACAGCTGCAAAGTTATTTGACACGCGACTGTAGGGACACAATGTAACTTCACTCCTACCCCCCGCCAGCCAGCCAGCCAGCCATCTAATCGAACCCAAACCCAAACATATCCCAAAGCCACCCCGAAAAATAGAGTCAAATGGAAGCAATAACGTTTCAGTTTTCAATTTACGTTTGCGTTTACGTTCTGTCTGTGTGTGTGGTCATGAAGTAATCAATGGAAAATTGAATGAAGAACTGAACTGACTTTGAAATTAAGTTTACAGTTTACTTTGTAACAGTTGAAACTATAAAAGTTGGCTTGAATCGCCGGTTCCGGCATTATGTGTTGGTCCTTTAATACCACAATTGAGTTGAGGTATGCATGAGCCAGAGAAACAGAACTGAAAGTGTTTTGAATACTTTGCTTAGAACGAATTAAAAACTATTATTAGCTGTGTTCCTTTAGTTCAGTGGTGTCCAAATTGCCAAAAGCTTATCCCATGGGATAGGAACTTCAATTTCGACACACAGAGAGAGAGAGAGAGAATACGTGCGGCGGCTTGCTCTCTTTCAATGCGCGTGTTCGTCTTTTTGTTTTACTTCACGAGGCATTTTTTCGTGGCATTTGTTTGTTGTGACACGTCTACTTCGTGTTTCGCTGCTAAGCACACAAGCGCAATGTTTGATTGTGTGAGCTTGGACACCACTGCTTTAGTTATAGGCTGGCTTCCTTATGCTTCTTCATATTTAAAAGCAGAGACTAAAACCTGCCTCCCACTCCAGTGACTATGTGAGAACGAATGGTCTTCGAGTTTTGAGTACAGCTGGGATGTATGTCTGGGATGAATATCCGGAGTGATCATCTACAGGATTTGCACAAGTCCCAATGTGAAGAAAACCCTGTGTATGATTCTCGCTGTGATGTTTGTTTTGTAGTTGAGTCGACGAACCTGAGCATGTGCACCGAGTACAGATTGTTGAGATCGTTGCTTCGAGTGGTGGTCCACAAGCAAGTTCGCCCAAGCAGGGTTGAGGACTTTCGTGGTGATTCGCGTTGGAGGTCGATAAGCAAGTTCGTTCGATTAGGGTTGAGGTTGCCTCGCGTCGAGGATTTTGTTGGTGCCTCGGTTGAGAACTTTGCGGTTTAGCTAAGAAATTTACCTCTGACATTGCAAGTTGTCATTTTCTCAGATTAATGCATAAGCCGTGCTTACGAAGTATTACCAAAGTCACTGTCGAGTCACTATTAAGTCATCCTCCCACCCACCTGCTGCTACGGCAAATGGTAAAAGCGGTTGACTTTGCAAATACAAAATGCAAAGACTAGGCGTACCCTAAAGAAGCTGTACTATAAGGTTGAGGTGGCCTCGCGTCGAGGACTTTCGTTTGCCACGCGTTGTGGACTTTCGTTTCGAGAACTTGTAGGTAGACTCAGGTTGGCATCAATTGCCAAACAAAGAGCGTCTCGAATTGTAGCAGGTCGCTAGTGTTCGGCCAGGTATGGGGTTCGTTGTGCATGAACATCGGCGATGATGAAAGATGTGATGAAGACCCATATTCAGCTGCCCGAAGTACTTCCATAAGTATGAATTGGTGAATGTTCAACCAACGTGCGATCGAGTAACTGTACGTTCAGGGTCGGCTACATACTATGTAAGATCTGAAAAATTGGTCAGATGCTTGACCAACGTGAGATCGGTTACTACGTGTAGGTGCAGAGTTTTTGGTTTCGCTTCCGCCGTGGCGGGCGGCATTGTCACGCTCTTCAATCAAACAATAATTGTTAGCAAATAAGTTGCTCTCTTGTGTTTTATAAATAGCACGCTCGGCGGCTTGCTGTCTTACGATTAGCGTGTTCGTCTTTTTGTTCTCTCACGAGGCATTTGTTCGTTTGCTTGTTGCTCATGTTGAAATGTCAAACACATTTACTTCGTGTTTCGCTGCTACGCACACTAGCGCAATGCTTGATTGTGTCTCATTTACTAAATACTAACATACTAAATGCAAATTACTTATACAAAAGTATAGCTCTAACGAATCCAGGCTTTTTTAAAACTGCGTTGACGGCTAACTAAGGATATGGGCAGCACATCTATCATCAATGATTCACTGTTTCCTTCCACCATTTCGTTATCATTGGTACAGGAGTATACCTATTAAGTGACTAATCGATTCATCTCCACAGTTGCTAAAACTGTCAAAACAACATATGGTATATATTTATATCTGCAACAAAAATCAAGTGACTTTTATAAAACGGGTAAGACGAGTATATCACATTCTTACTAATAAATGACCAATCCATGTGAGTCAAGCCATTAATCTTAACGGATATCATATTTCCTTCGTTCGCATTTTGAATGTATTTTGCAAGTAGGTCTGATTGGCAAATGACATCATCTCTAACATTTTGCGGGTTAATAAAATATTTGGCATCCCATGCCTTTGAGAATTTCCAAAAGTTAACGTCATTTACAGCTAAAAATGGTCTGCCATTTACTGTGCACATCTAAACGCCGGCATCTTGAATTCAGGGTTAACAGAAGTTTGTAAGAAAACCATTCCCGCAAAATGTTTGTTTTTGATCGAGGCATCGCACACCATCCACAAGCAAACTTATCAAGTGTCAAAACACGAATAAAAATTGTTCATTCCTCACTTACATCTACCGTCAAGATCACAGCTGAACTTGTCAAGTTACCGGCGCCAAGTTGTCAAGATGACGGCCTATATAGCAGTGGTATGTTGTTTTTATTGTGTAAAGAGTAATTACTTCTGCTAAAAATGATGATAGGGTGCGCCAATTTTCTCCGTTTAAATGCTTTGAAGTTCAAACTCGTTTAAAGTGATGCGATGGAATTGGAGATATCGCATCTCTTTAAGGACAAGTGCCGATGAAGTTCCACATTTTCCTTCTCACGCATATTACAAAGGTTGCAGGTGTCATCCAAGTCCCTTCTGTGTGACCTAATGTTTAATGCAATCATTTGCAGTTTGTTCCTAGGCTATATTGGAAATAGTTTGATTGACCCAGGTTATGAGTCAGCATTTTAAAAGTGAAGCTTTCAGTGCTCTGATTAGCTCGGTTTATGACTTCAGCTTGTGTATGACGCCATCCTGGTATATATTGTCCCAATCAAAGTTAAGCCCGCAGTTGTTTGAAATGGTTTTCCAATCATCAAAAATCTGAATTTTCCCAAGAAGAAAACTCATTATTCACTTAGGCAGTCTTTTCTCTGGCATGTTCATTTCCTTGGATACATAGTTGAAATGCAGTTGCAGTGCGTATACGTATATGTATACAGAGTTGGAAGGCCAGTTTCTATATAAATCGCGTAATTTGGCGTATTCTGCGGTAGATTGAAAATTTTTTTTGATGAACAAAAGTCTACAAGCGTTCAACATCGTGGAATCTAAGAAATCACCAAATTTCAGCAGCATAACACATGATGCTTCTTACAGTTGCCTGGAACTCCTTATATTTTCATCTTGGCTTCACAATGTCTCTACTCAGCAATGTCCTTCATGTAGTGTTTATTCCAATTTTTGCTTCTCACACAAATATACCAGTACTTAACCATGTTTAAGGCTTTCTTTTGTATTCACATTAAGGGGAAGAGAGTCACTTCAAAAAGGCGACCGCGCAAACAACAACGATATGTGTGAATTCTTACATTTTCATACAAACAGATTAGCTGTGTATTTATTTATTTATTCGCCAATTAAACAAAGCTCTTAACTGCCTACTCTATTTTGACTTAAATTATATAACTAAATTTAATGTCTAAAAGAAGAAAAGTATTCTGCTGACAAAATTTTGATTGCCGATTTATTGGAGTCGAATTCAAATCTCATGCTAAGGGGCAAGAAATTAAAGTTTCTAAGGGCCCTAGATATAGGTTCATTAAGGGAATAATTTGTTCGGGAAAATTGGTTGGAAAAGGATCGGAAGGTTCTAAGATTTCTGCCTGGTACATTTAAATTTATCTTCCCTAGCAAGGTAGGACAATCAAGGCGGCCAAAAACAAGGTCGTTCAAAAACAATAAAGATATAGAATAGTTCTTTTATCTTCTAGAATCTTCTATTTACAAATATAAGAAAAGATGAGGAAGGTAAAGATTTTGGTTAGCTGCTTTTTCGTTTTGTTCGGTTACGGTTTCGGTTACAAATTTTAAGGTGTTCTTAAAGCTTAAAGGTTACGGTTTCGGTTGCTTTTAAAGAGAAACAGAACTAAAAGTGTTTTTGTGAATACTTTGCTTTTGCTTTTAGAACTAGCATTAAAGCCTCCCCATGCTGACTTTGGTTATTTATATATACCCGCCATATGTGCGAGCATATCCTATCGGATATATTTCCACCCTTCGCTTAGTGAAATTTCAATTAATTAATTAGCATAAATTATCAATTAAAATGCGCTCGGCCAACGATACGAATCGAGCGCATAGCCATCATATAAGTATGTATGTATGTTGCTGCTGCTGCTGCTGCTGCTGGAATCAACCATCATGTGGTGCCTGGTGCGAAAAAAACAAAGTGTCAGCTGGCGGCGCGTGCACCTCCGTAACAAAACTGCAGCAGCAGCAGCAACCCTATTTGGTTGGGCCAGAAGGGAAGGCAAGGTACAAGGTACGGGGGGGCTATTAATCAACTGTCGGCGATCTGCAAGCGATCCCTGAAACCGAGACCGAAACCGACACTGAGACTCACCCCCGTTGGCAATGTGTTTTTCTTTTGGGCCACAGCTAAATATGCCATATCAGTAAAGGGAAGGTTCTAGTTTAGTTTTGTTGTAGACAAAGTGAAATCTTTCATATGAGAATCTATAACAAATCAGTAAATCATTCAGCTTGTTCTGTAGTCTTTGGAATTATTTGAATATTTATACATATTGGAGGTCTTCAAAAGAGCAAAAGTGCTGATCCTCAAGGGCATGCGTCATCGACGAAAACAAATATTATTCGGAAGGAACAATGTCTGGGCTATACGGCTTCCTATTTCAGCGTTTCCAGGTATATTTTGACCTGCTGCGCAACATGTGGCCGAGCTTTATCATGCTGCAAAGTTACCTTGTTGTGCTTTTGCTCGTTTTTTGGCCGATTTTGCTTCAATGCTCGGCTCAAACGCATCAATTGAGTTCGGTAGAGTTGCTCTGTGATGGTTTTACCCGGTTGTAGCAGCTCATAGTACACCACGCCCAATTGGTCTCACCAAATACAGAGCATGACCTGGCCAACGTGAATATTCGGCTTTGGTGTTGATTTTGGCGTATGGTCGGGGGGGGGACCGTATGATTTTTTGCGCTTGAAGCATGTTCTCCGTAAGTTTCTTGCAGCATTCAATGGAATTTCAGCAGCATTTTTCTTCAAATGTAAACAGAAAAGTAAGCTTTCCCGCAAATTTTGTTTTGTTAGCACATAAGTTGACACAAAAACTATGATGTTTACACTTAAGCGCTGCGTTGGTCAACAAGTGAGAGTGTATTGGTGGGCGTATAATAAAACGCCGTGAACCAGCTCCGATCTAACCGTATTGAACGCTAGCCAGCGACTGAAGGGCTTATTACTCTCTTCGCCTCAGCTTCGGCATGCGTTCGGTAAATAGCGAAATGTCTTCGGCCTCTGGGGTCAACCGGTGACCATCGCTGCTTTAGCGAAACGACGGATACTGAAAAGGAAAGTCTAATGATGAGGTTTCAAACTTAAGTCGGTTGCAACATTGTCCAATTCGATTTAATACCAGTGACGCCATCCCTTAAGAATCCTTAAAAACTTTTTTGTACAGGTAATAAATCCCTATCCATTATCGTCCTCTCCAGTGACCAGGTCGAAATTGAATCTAACCTTACGTGGTCCTTCGTAGGTACGTAAATTCATTCGGAATTCGAATATGGTTGCCATAAAGCATCTCGGCCGTTGATGTACCGAGGTCTTACTTGTAGCTCGGTTGGAAGCAAGTCGATCCAAGGCGTTTGTGGGTTACACATAAGGGCGGCTTTGAATGATCGATGCCATTTTTTGATCATGCCGTTTGATTGTGGATGATAAGCCGTGGCCCACCAAATCTCCTAGTGCCTTAAAAAGGGCAGATTCAAATCGGGATCCTTGTTGAATTTCGGAAGATGAAGGTGTGGGGGTTCGTTTTGCTTGATTTCCAGTTGGGTTTCCAACTCCTTCTCCTTCGCCATGTTGATGTTGTTGCTAGACGAGGGTATAAAGTAGACGTTATAGACAGACATTGTAAATATGGAAGCTGAAGTGATCGCGCAGTTAAAGCGTGTGTAAATAGAAAACCGTATATAGATAAAAACGTCGTTTACAAATTAGGTGTGGGTTTAATCTCCTCCCTTACAGTACAGAGGAATTTGGCAATCCAAGCAGGTAGTTCTATTGTAAGGGCCTTGCCGTTTTATCATCAGCAGACTTCGCTTTGTACTCCAAGCTCTCCAAGCCATCATAAGCAAGTTATCAGCAAACAATGCTAGAAAAATATTCAATAACTTTATACTATCGTCTTTTACGTAACAAAGCTTTGCAGTATAAGTTTTTAAAGCTTTTGCAGTATAAGATTTTATGATTTTTTTTTGCAAATTCGATTACCAAGCCTTGGTTTCTAGTGGTTTCAGTGATTTTCATGCCTGGCTCGCAGGGTCCGATCGCATTTCGCTATTCACACCGACACGAGCCGGACGCTTGTGCCAAGATAGCAAACAGCTATTCAGTAGCTGGCCAGCGGTCGTGCTGGTTTGCCTTGGCTTTGTGTAACCTTCTCTGGCCTTCACTGGTGATTCAATTGGTTCATTCTTTGGTCTCTAGCTAAGTATAGTATTGATCAGTTCGTTGTATGTATATGAGAATGAGTTTACGAGCGCGTGGAAGCCAATACAAATGCACAAAATACAACTCAAGCAAGAACAACCACAAGAAATAGATAGAGAAACCCGATTTTTGTTTGTGTGTGGTCGTTGTTGTCTCAAGAACACGCGCGCGAAGCGATCGCTGACAACGCATAAGCAACATTGTTGTTGCGTTCGAGTTTGTCGGATACATAGGAGAGAGAAGAGAGACACATATGAAATTGTTGTTGCAGACCTTCGCTAGGAAAGAAAAAGGCCGCGTGAATCGTATGCGCGCGAGGGCTATTCCTTTGCGCAAAGCAAAAACAAATGCGTGGGTTGCGGAATGGGTTTGGGCACCCCCGATCTATAGCATCGCATGATTCTCTCCGCTCACGCTGCATAACATTAATAAAAAGAACATAAGCGCCTTCCCGTTCGTGCTTTTTATACCCTGTTCCCAATAAAAATGGGAAAATGGGATCATGAAGTTGTGTAAATGTATGTAACAGGCAGAAGGAAGCATCTCCGTCCCTATCTATACTTATAAATCTGTAAGACCGATTGGCTGAATGACAGATAATCAACGCACAGCCAATACCGCTTACCCTAGAGATCTAAGAATTGGCATAGACCTTCCTTTAGTTATGCAGGCGCGCAGAAAGAAAAAAGTGGGTGGAAATGCCAAAAAAAAGGCCAAAAACGCAAAACACTTTTTGTCTCTACTTGTGCATTGCTGTTCGCTTCTAGCATTCACCATGTTGTGAACTATTCGCTTTTGTTAAGAGCGGGAGAGAAAGAGAGCGTCAAAGTGAGAGAGTGAGCGCATGATGCAACGATAACAAGTGTGGCGCTCATCCAACATTCTGAACTAAGAGAGCAGGAGCTGCTTAGAGAGCGTGGAAGTGAGCGCGACAGCATTTCTGGCATTGCTGGCGCTATCTAAGTAATTGGACAACAACAAACGGTCGCTTTCGATCGATAATTATCGAGAAGGTGACCCCCGACTATTGTGTGTGTTTCAGCTCTGGGGTTCAATGTTGTTCTTATACTAGTACTTTTAAGTACATAGATAGTTTCTCTTTAAGATCTAATTTAGGATCTACTATAATAGTTTTTTATCCCCGCTTTAATCAAAAAAGGTTCAACTAAATCCAATATATTATAGAGCAGGGGTGTCCGGAATGAGCTTAAGGGAGCTTAAGAGCTTATATCTCAAGCAATAACAACAACAAGAATTAGAAAGTGAAACCCGATTTTTGTTTGTGTGTGTGGTCGTTGGTGTCTCAAGCATATGCGCGCGAGGCGAGCGCTGACTACGCAAAGGCAACACTGTTATTGCTTTTTAATTTACCAGATGATGATGCTGTTGCTGCAGGTCTGCACGCGCCAACAACAAAAGCGGAGCGAGCACGCATATGGCATTGTTGTTGCTTTATGCAGGCTTATGGGCGCGTAGAATGTATGCGCGCGAGCCATTCCTTTGCGCAAAGCAACAACAAGTGCGTGGACGAATGTATAGACTTTGGAATTATTTGAAAATACTCTCTTTATATGTACCCATATTTTAGCGTTAAGGTATTTTAAGACAGATGGTCACACTGTAAATAAGAATGTATAAAGTGACGGAGAGGAAAACAGCGCAGTAGAAAGTAGAGAGAGACCGAGGCGAACCCATAGTCTGTAAATAAAGTCCCGAAAACTGACAAAGATATATCCGTTTCATATATTTTACTGATTCCATAAGTTGTACTTGCTGCTTAAATTACCAAAAAAAAAAAGAAAAAAGTAAAGAAACTTAGGATCTAATTAGCAGAGTTGTTGTTGTCTTCAATTTCAAATCTCCACCACATAGCGACTGCTGCCCGCAGGACTAATCGAGTAATAGCTATTCTCTGTAGAAAAAGGAAACAAAATTACAAACCAATTTTGAGTTCCGTTTTTAGTAACATTTCCCTTACCTTCGTCGCTGTCAAAGCTGTAGAAATTATCATCGTCGCGGGTCAGGGAACGTCGACCATGTCGCTTGGGGGCTTGTCGTTGGTTGATGTTGGTGGTTATGGTAGGAGGATGAGGAGGAGCTGGCATCGTTATGGTGGTGGCTGTTGGTGTGGAGCTTCTTCGACTGTTACTGCTGCTGGAGGGATGTGTTAAGGGAGAACCATATTCCGAGCGACTGCAATTGGAGTTTTGTCGATCCAAATGTAGTTGATGCAGCTCCTCCTCCTCCACCTCCTCCCCGGCAGGTTGGGTGGTAATGATCTCTGGTATGGGTGTACGTAGGCGTGGATCTTGCTCTTCTTCCTTCTCCTCCTCCTCCTCCTCCTCATTATTGTTGTTTGTGTAGTATTCCTCGCTGTACAGACGTCGTATGGGCAGACGTGGACGTCCGCCTTCAAAGCGATTTATCAGTTTATTTACCTTTCCCACATCATTGGGATGCATTTGCTCATTATAGGTTAGACGTAGAGAGCTGGTCTTAACCAGAGGTTTTGAGGGACGCGACATGGAGGCGCTACGTTGGGTTAGCAAGGAGCTGTTGTTGTTGTTGTTGTTGTTGTTGGTCACTGGCGGTGGTGGTGGTGGTGGCTTACTGGTGGGCAAAGGTGGAGGCGGTGTATCATAAATGGGCACTTGGGGAGCTATGGTGGTGGGTTGTATGGGCGGTCGACGTTGGGGCAAGGGTGGCGGTGGTGGAGAAATGGAAGGAGGTCTTTCATGCTCCTCCTCCTCCTCCTCCGGTTCCAGTTCCTGCTCTTCCTCTTGGGCCATTAGACTCTCCCGACTATTGCCTATCTGTGGCGTTTGTACACGTATGCGTGTCACTCTGGAACTGCTATCATCCGCCTCCTCACCACTATCCCAGCTGCTACCTGAACTGATTCTCAACACCGGAGCATGTCGCAAAGCCTCATCGAAATCAGCAAACGCCGCTCCGGATGCTGCCTCAAATATATCTATACTCTTGGGCTTGTACAAAGCCGGTGCCGGCCAGGCTTGCTCCTGAAAACTAGCCAAGATTTGCTCATTGGGTAACCAATCCGTAACGACAACAGGAGGCGGTGGTATGGGTGGCGGTGCAGTGGATACGGCTATTATCAGTGTAGACTCAAAGGCATCTGTATGCTCCTGATGGATCAGCACTCGGGGATAGTCTTCAGCGGGCAATTCCTCAAGGGATTCGCTACTCCAGGCTGTGTTTGAACGTTTCGCCTGTACTTCAGCCAGCTTGCCCATCTCTCGCTTAGACTGGGTGCACGCAATTGGTGATAGTGTTGACTTCTCCTCCTCACCAAACGCTTCCTCAGCGCACACATCCTGTCCGCTGTCGTCGTCCTCGTCCTCATCGCTATCGCTGTGATGGTAGGTGCCCGCCAATTCCTCATCATCGATTTCGTTGGGTTCATGGCCCACCGTGTTGGGTTTCGGTTGATGTGGCGGCGAGGCGACTCCCCTGCCAACCGTTTGTCGCTGAAAAAACTTCATTTGATGCATTTTCTCATTCAGCTTGTTTAGGGTACGCTCCAGATAGGCCGCTCCACCAGGTTCCGCCTCGGTTTCGCTATTGTTTGACTTGAAACTTTTGAGCCAACGTTGTTGTAGCTGATCACTGGAACGACTTAGACGCGCTCTTAGCGTAACACCGGCTGCTGGTGCCTTTTCTTCATCTCCAGCATTGTCAGCGCCGCCTGGGGCATGATGTCGTGTGGATTTCAAAGGACGCTTAATCGATTTCCTTAGACGTTTGATATTGTGTCGTAGCAAACCTGTCTGGGACGGTGTGGTGGTGGTGGTGGTCGCCTCATCTAGCGTCGTTTTACGCGGCAATGTGGGTAAATGTAAGCCCATAAAGGATGCCTCATTATCCTGCGTGGTTTTACTGCTTCTCTTTAAACTGGGCAACGAATTGAGTCGTTGCCTCAACTGTTGTCTATAGTTGGAGCTGCTGGCTACGGGTACTTCTGGGGGGGGTGTCTCATGCTCCTGGGACATTTGTAAAGGCGGTTGACGTACCTTGGAAAAACGACTTGCCGCTATGCCTGGTTTCTTCTTACGTGGCTTAACCTGCTCATTCTGTTCCAAGCCACTCTCATCACCACTTTGCTCTTCTTCCACCTCCTCCTCCTCCTCCTCCTCATCTAGGGTATTCTGTCGGGATGGCATCAAAGTCTGCACACGTATATCATAATTTTCGGCTATCTCACGATCCCGTCTAGCCTGATTCTTTTGCTCTGCCCTGAGCTCGGCCTCGTATTGTTCAACATAGCGATCCACTTCAATACCATCGCGTCTTACGGTAATCTGCTTGGAGAACACATGCTTCAAGCGCCACTCACTAAGCGTTTTGTAGCCCCGCTGCAAACGCTGCGTTAGACTCGGTCGAGGAGCAGCTGCTGCTGCGGCGGCGGCTGCTCCTCCTTCAGGCATTCTAATGGGACTTATGGGACGGGAAGTAGTGGAGCGTGCATAATAATCATCATCCAAACTACCGGCACTGCAGTAGGTACTAAATGGTTGTGGTCCTCCTCCTCCTCCTCCTCCTCCTCCTCCATCAGTGTCTATTGCCTGCTGCTGCTCTTGCATTAGCGAACTGATGGTGGAAATACGTTGCGGTGTACGATTGATGAACTGCTGACCCTGTGCTGGTACATTGAGGCTGTTGTTTGTAGTAACAACTGGCAGCTGTTGACTGTTGACATTCTCCCGTGATTGACGATTAAAGATTTTACGACCACGTAGCTTGGGTAAGGATTTTGGTAGCTTCCAAGGCGGCAAAGCAGGCAGTTTAGCTGTGGAGCAGGAAGGCAAAATTTTATGGTTACTTTTAAAGCATTTGGTTACTTTAGTAGACAGGGTGCCACACTCAGACAGACAACAACAACTTTGTATGTTTTCTATCTCTCTCTCTTCTCTTACTTTCTTATGCCTCTTGCAAAATCAAAAGCAACACCAAATTTTTTCAGCATAGATTTTGTTGCTGGCAACGAATGATTTTGTGTGCATCAGACAGCCACGAGCACACAATAGTGTTGTAAAAACCATCGATTGTTGTGACCCCCTGTAGTTAGTATTGAGTCAGAAAATTGCTTTTCTTAGGGCCGATTTCACAACTTCTACATAGGAGCTATTTGTCACATAAACTAACAAATAACAGAGTAAATTTTAGGTTTTTCTGACACATAGCAGCTATATATTAGATGTGAAATCGGCCCATAGTGTAGTGAGGTATGAGTACAATTTTTTTTTTTTTTTTTTTTTGCATTAAGCTGGCTCAAGGTCGATTGTTAATTATAATTCAATGCAATCAACACAATTCAACAGAGATAACTCACAACTTTTTTGACAATAATGACATGTCTGGACTTGTTGCTTTTCACACTTCAAACCAGGGCTTAATACCGGAACCAAAACCGCCAACCGAAATAAAACGTTTTAAATCAAGTACCGGAACCTATACAAAATTGTTTTTGAGAACCGAATACCGCGGAATCGTAACGGAATCGTTGGTACCAATACAGTTTTTTTTTTTTTTACCTTTGCAGAAAAAGAAACTTGGTGATAAAAACACATCAATTGTGTCAACAAATAAGCGAATGGATTCCATTAAGACCAAGGCCAATGTTCGGTCCGGGAGTTCGAACATGTGGTAAAGTCTAAGTTTCGGTTTGCGGACCGGTTCCTGTACTAATCGAACCCAAGGTTCATAGATTGTTAAATAGTTGACCGATTTTCGCCTCAACATTCGGTCGAAATTTAGAAATATGTTTGATTACCAAGCTATGTGTATAAGTCGTCAAGTCGACTGGTCCACATTCTTTATTGTTATCATTCACAAATGTTCTAAAAAGTCTTTCAAAAGTGCCTGGTCATTGAATTTTGGAAGCCTCCCACCTTCTACGTACAGTACCCAGCCAGCATTTTATGAAATTTCTGAACACAGTTGGAGTCCTCTGTCTGATTAAAATAGTTATAAATGATACTTTTGTCGGGAGAATATGGTGCCCAAGCTGAGAATCTTCTTAAAGAGTCGATTATAGCCCGTTTTTTCTCATCAGTTTTGACTCAATTTAAGTCATATTTCCATATACTTGAGTCATTTAAGAGTCTTCTTCAAATCGGACATGAATTTAATCTCTTTAATCTTCAAAAGAGCTTAAAAAGGACTCATCAGGGCGATACTTGTTGAAATGATCTTCCAAATTTGCTTTGCTTTCTCCTTTTGCGAGTATACTTATGTTTTTCTCTCTGCTCGAAATCTCAATACGTATTGGATTTCTATAAAGCATTTTTAATTACACTAGTTTACAAAAAAAAAAAAATTTTATGACCCACTTGTACTGAAACTATTTTTAAGTGTAGTTTGGATTGGTGATCACAACAATCGATTTCAAAAATTTTTTCATGGCAACGTTTTTTTATATGTGAATTTTTTTCATTTCTTCGGTAGGTGCACTTACATTTTATGCCATATGGTGTCAAGCAAGATATGAATCGAAAGGTAATTAAGTGGTCAATAATAACTTAGAACATTGATTTCAAATCGGCTTAGAAGTTTGAATACAATGACCAAAAATATTTAAAAAAAAAAATCGATTTATTGCTCGAAAATGCAAGAAATTTTATTTTAAATCGTCTAGGAAAAATATAAAAAAAAATCCAAAAAAATTATTTTCAAAAAAATAACTTAAGAATCGCACTTCTACAAAGGCAATAAGGTATTGATGAAGAAAATCTATGAATAAATATTGTAGCTGGATCAATTTAAGTGAAGGAACTAACAGTCAAATTTGAATATTTTAAGTGTTTAGAAAATTTTTATACCCTTGTAGAGGGTATATTAAAATTGTCCGGATGTTTGTAACGCATAGAAGGAAGCATCTCCGACCACATAAAGTATATATATTCTTGATTAGCATGACGAGCTGAGTTGATATAGCCATGTTCGTCTGTCCGTCCGTCTGTTTCTATGCTATCTCCTCCGTCAGTTTTAAAGCTATCGTAACCAAACTTTGCACGAAATTTTTTGGTACAAATACGCTGCACATTGGTCGGAACCGGCCGGATCGGATGACTATAGCATATAGCTGCCATAGGAATGATGGGTCGAAAAACTAGTTTTAGTGAGAAAAACTTTTTTGTTTTCAATGCAAACGCCCCCAATCCTCGTATTTATAAGTTTTCTACGCTTTTACACAATTCCACCAAGTTTTATGAAAATCGGCCAACTATATAGTATAGCTGCCATACAAAAGATATGTCTGAAAAAAAGTCTTAGTATGAAAAACTTTTTTGTTTTTAATGCTATCGCTCCCAAACATGTTACTGATTAATATTATATGCTACCACACAATTCTGACAAGTTTGATTCAAATCGGTTGACTATAGCATATAGCTGCCATAGGAAAGATCAGTCGAAAAAGTAGTTCTAGTGAGAGAAACTTTTTTGTTTGCAATGGTAACGTCTTTTTTCTTTCCAATTATAAATATTATCAGTTTCCACACAATTTTGGGAAGTTTGGTAAAAATCGGATGAATATATCGTATAGCTGCCATATAACAAACTGGCAAGCAAATGGTCAAAGTAATGGCGCCATCTATATCTGAGTTTGGGAAATAACTCGGTTAAGAATGTTCGACGAAAATCAGTTGAAACCTTCATTTTATAAATTATACAACCTACAAGGGTATATATACTTCGGTCGAGCCGAAGTTAGCTTTCCTCTATTTTTTTTCTTCTATTTTCTTCGTCTTTTGATTAATATTAGAAGTGGGCGAATAGACGGATCAGTAAAAAATTTCAGAACAGAACTAAAGTGGAAGCAAATGAAAATTTATTTTTAAGAAATTTCAAAAACTACCACTTTTTTCAGCATTTAATTACTCACAGCTCCTGTATTTATTTATATATTTTGTTCATCGATGTCTTATTTTCTTCGGAGAAGTGCGGTTCTTAAGTAGAAAAAATAAAAATATTTTTTTTGAATTTTTAAATATTTTTCCTAGGCGTTTGGAAACGAAATTTAGTGCGTTTTCGAGCAAAAAATCGATTATTTTGAAATATTTTTTATTACTGTATTAAAACTACTTAACCGATTTGAAAATAGTGTTTTGCTTGACTCCATCTGACCATTATGAATTGAGATCTGGCGTACAATGTAAGTGCACCTACCAAAAAAATGAAAAAAAATTCATATTTAAAAAACGTTGCCATGAAAAAATGTTTGAAATCGATTTTTGAAATCACCATTTCAAACTACACTTAAAAATAGTTTCATTAGAAATGGGTCTTTTTGGCTGTAAACTAGTGTTATCAACTGAAGCGATTCTGAACTATACTATAAAATAGTTTTTCGGACATAATATTGAGAAAACTAGAAAAGATCTTATGAAATTGACTTAAATGATTGTTTGAACCGAACCCTTTTTTTTTGTATACCGGGGCTCGGTTCGGGTTCAAGTTCGGGGGGATCAAATATTTAAAGGAACCGGTTCTTAGGGGTTCGGTTTAGCACCGGTTTGCAACCATGATTCTTCATTTCTTTCTTTTGTGAAATGACAAAAATGAAGAAAATGATATCATTTCATTGTTGTTGCATTTTGCCATTCATTTCTCAAAAATGATGGCATTCCCCACGAAGGAATTTGGTATTTTTTTAAAAAGGACTCGCTACTCTCTGGCACTGCTCGTTACTCTCTGGAAATTTGAAGTGTCATCACCAATAAACTGTTGATTTGAATTTAAAAACTAGGCGCAATTTTGTTTAAATTAAATAAAATTAGTAAAAAAAATGTTGTGTATTTAGCTTTCTACTGATAATTCAGGGCGATAACAATTCGTTCGCCTGCGTAACTGCTTTCCTGACGGGTATGTCATTTTTTGTCTAAATATTGAAAAAAGTCCCCGTGAGTTTGAAGGTGGCGCCTGTTGTTTAAATCAAACCATTCAGCTGTTTTTGTCAACGTGGCATTGCGAGTGTCAAAAAGATGACGATTTGTCAATGGAAACAGCATCATTTTTAGAAATGAAAATGATAAGAAATGAAGCCAGTGGAAATAGGCTATAAGACTTTTCTCACACTTAAACGTGTTCGAAACCATGAAAACATTCTCAACTGGTGGTCAGAATCCTCCACACAGTTCCCAGAATTGTATGAGATTTCAAAAGTCGCGCTTTCTGTTCCAGCTATGCACGTTAGCGTGGAACCTTTTCTCTGGCGTAAAATATATAATGAATCCGCTATGAAGTTGAGTCGTATGGAAATTCGAAGTTAAATTCGAAAACTAATAAAATATCATACGTTCTTACATGTTAAATACGTAAAAACATACGAAATATGATATAATTTTACTTTCAATGTGAAACCATTCACTTTGTGTTGAATTTTGAATCGTTTTATTACACAGAAATAAACTGATTTAGATTTATCTCAGAATTTTTATTTTTCCAATATTAAAAATAAGTAATACTTATACCGGTATACCGAAATAAAAATCCGGGTACCGTATCGAAACCGAAAACCGAAATTAATTCAAAACCGAAATAGAACCTTTAACCGAAACATTCATTTCGGTAAGTTACGGGAACCGAAATTCGTTTCGGTATTAAGCCCTGCTTCAAACATATAGACTAGTGCTTTCCGAAGGGCTTCACGAATGTTTTGTAATATTTCAAGGTGTCATATCGTAATCCAAGGTATTCTAATTTTGGGTTAAACCCCTTCTTTTACAAAATTCTGTAGTTTTTCTAATAGATAATTGAAATTTAATTTGGTTTCTGTTAGGAATAAAGATCGCGAAAGTTGTCCCCCCAGGACCATCATCAGTGTGACCAGGTTGAGCTTTCGGGAACAAGAACAGTTTCGTTTGGGGGAAACTTTGTTTTCTACCCAAACCGAAAAGACTTGTAACAAATACAAGGTTCTTGATTCAGAACCTTAATTAGTCAAAATTGTATCAAAAATAAATGGAAGTTAGCAAAATTGTAATAAAGGGAAGAGAACATTTAGACACAATAAAAAAGAAATTGATTTTAAATTCAATCTGACTGGCTTTAAAAGAGCGTTTGTCAAGAGGAGCTAGGCCCAAAAGTATGGTAGAGTGTCCCGAATTAACCCCCGTTGCAGGCATCGGATCCAAGTCTTAGGGCCAGTTGCCTTGATACAAGGTCTAGTGCAGGGTTTGTCAACAAGAGCGAGTCACAAAAGTAAGAGTGTATTGCTGTGGGGCTCTAACCAACTTCATAAACCGCTGACCAGAGACTGAAAAGCTGTTTGCTCTCTTGTCACATGCCTTGGCATAAGTTTGGCAAATGTGTTTGGTGACTGCGAACCCCACAAACCCTTAAACCGTCAATCGAAACACTTGTGAAAAAATTGCTAAACCTGAGAATCTGTTTTGAAACAAAATTTTAAGCAATATATACATTCTGATACCTAGCTACTTATTGTTTGTTGTCTTCTCAAAATTACTGAAAAAAAAAGACTCCTTTGTAATTAAGATCCTTGATTCCAAAGTGTATTGAAAACAAAAAGTTTGACAAGTGAGAAAGTCGTTCAAGACTAGAGATGAACGCGCGAAATAAAATTCAATCCCGTCCCGATTCCAATCCAATTTTTTCCTCCTTTCGTCCGTTTTTTTCAGCCAAACTTTTGCGATTTCAAACCGGGTTTTTGCACCAAATTTGTACTTTAAATTGCAAAATTTTTTTAATAACAAGTAAGAAAGTAGGTCAAGCCAGACTGTAATATACTCTGTACCTGCAGTAGAAGCTGAATGAAGCGCTGCTGCGTTGTGGCTGCAAACTTTCTATTGGTCATAACTTGAGTATAGTTCATTCGATCTTTATCTTCTTGATTACTAAATATCTCTTAAAGGTACGAACCATCTGGCTACAAAACTGTTATAAGAAATAACGTTTTTTTTTTTGTTAAATTGCGGGGGCTGGAGACCCCAATTAATGGCTCTCAATGCGAGTTTTCTCTGGCAAGAAACTTAATTCCCTAAAAGGGGGATTCAAAAATAAAGCCAAGTAATAATAAAGAGTTTTATTAAGGCTTCCCCAAATACTCTATTGATTAGTCCAACAATTAATATCAAACAAATTAAATTAAGCTCTCAGCATGCAAAAAGCCCGTTGGTGCTGAAGGTAGAACTGTTGCCTTAGAAAGGCGAGATAGTGAATTCGATTTTTTTGATGTTCTTATTTAGAAAAAACAAAACTGTGGTACAAAACTCTTGTTGAACCACTGAATTTTGAAACTTGAAGTGATTTGTGTATTTTGGGGCTTCCCCTGTTCATTTTTTCTCACTGTGTAGTGTTATCTAATTTGTTCACTTTTGCACACTCAGTTCATTAAAAATCACCTCTTAAACTGTCCACATCCAGACGCTGGCAGAGATTACGAAAATCCATCACACCATTTTGTCGTCGGTTGTTGTTATCCTTTGACTCTGATTGATGATAATTTGGTGACTGTTGGTGGTGGTGAAGGTGGTGGCTCATTTCCGTAACGACAACAATATCGGACAACGTCCGTTGCGAATTTGAAGCTCCGCCAGTTACCTTTTGAGACTAGAGACCTGTGAGAGAACAATCGCTAATTGAATTAACGCCCTGTCGACGAGGCTTTAACCCTTTTTTGTTTTTGTTTTTGTTTTTGCTTTTGCTTCCAATTCCAATGCTAACTGGCACCCTGGCACACATTTTTCCCCCAATTGGAAAACCAGGTCTATGACGCGTCGCCCCGCTACCTTACTATTTTTAGTTGTTGTTTTTCTTTCCTCCTTTTCAATTGATTCATTGACACTTTCTGTTCTCGTGCACTTCTCTGGGCCACTTCCTCTTGTTGTCATTTCCCAAGGCAAATTGTAAAAGTAATCATCGATTTTCAAAAAACACAATCGGGTTGATGGTCGTGGGACTTCTTCTTATCTCAACATTCTAATTTATTTATTTATATATATTTCTCTCTCTTCTCTTTTGCAGACGTGCTCAAAATTTCTCTCCCACACAACGCAGCGCAAAAACAAAACCAACTTTGGATGCAATTTTCATCAGAATCTAAGAAGAAAATAACAAACATTCCAGACACACTAAATTGACAATACAACCGCAAGTACAACTATTGCCATTAGTCGGAATAGTTTGCTGGGTGCTTGGCATAAAAAAATTACAGCAAAATGAGGCGGCAGTCTACGATGCTGTCCGCGTTACTATTCCTTGTGGCTGTGACCATTTTGGGCAGCACAACGGCAATGAGTAAGTATTTTTCATACATTTACTTAATTAAGTTTAAGTTTGAGAGAGCGATTTTAACAGAATTGTAAGCTACACAAAAAGGGTTTGGAAGTAGAGTTGGCGGAAGCAAAGTGAAGGCTGCCACATAAACCTAAACCAATTTGACACACAATCTTTGGCTGGCGACATCTATCTATGCAAGCGCCATCTATGTAACAACAAACGGGCTAAGGGTTGCCACATTATACTTTATGATAGGCGCGAAAATAATTCTACATTTTGAAGAATAACACAAGGCAACAAAATTAGACTTTTTCCAGTATATTGAAGGGTCGGTCGGTGGTGATTCTAGATGATTTTCGTGTGCTGAACACGAATCATCACGTCGAGATTTTTAGTAGTTTGAGCTTAAAGATACAAAAAAATGCCTTATTTGGTTCTTTTTATACGCGTTTTGTGGAGAACCTATACTTCTGTTTTGACTTTCTTTGATATTATCAGAAAGAACTACTCCATTGAAAGCTTTGAATTAAACTATCCCAAACAATTCTACGATTTTTTCCAATGAGCCATCTTTGGAGCTAGTTTTTCAAGTGTCAGACGAAGTTAACTTTGCTTTCTCGTTTTTTAATAAATTTATCCAGTCTAAAAGTAGTTTGTCTAAAAAATTTGTCTAAAAGTAGTTTATAATGTGGATTTGCTTATGAAAAGTACCTCAAATTGTCGATTTGCGTATGAAAAGTAGTTTAGAATGTGGATTTGCGTATGAAAAGTAGTTTCAAATGTGGATTTGCGTATGAAACGTACTTTACAATGTGGATTTGCGTATGAAACGTACTTTACAATGTGGATTTGCGTATGAAAAGTACTTTAAATTGTCGATTTGCGTATGAAAAGAAATTTAGAATTGTTCTTTAGTTCTTTTTTGTAATTGTATCCGAGTTCACAACAACCCAATTTATAGTTGCTGCCCCAATGTATGCAATGGGTTTTGTTGAAAATTTTCATTGAAAATTTTCATTGAAATTCTATACATATTACAAGCCGGTTGTACTGTTTCTGCAAGGCATACTTTTGGGCAGTAGACAGTTTTGTTATTTTAATTTTATCAAGACTAGGTATTCAAAATGGTATATCTTCGCTTAAAAAAATCGTACAATTCTTTGGGATAGTTTATTTTAAAGTTAAGAAGTATTAATTTACGATAATATCAAAATGTCAAAACAAAAGTATAGGTTCCCCACAAAACGCGTCTGAAAAGGGTCAAAATAGGCACTTTTTGCAAGCTCAAATTATTAAAAATCTCGACGTGATGGACCATTTCTGAAAACAGATTCGTGTTCAGCATACGAAAACCAACTAGAATGACCACCGATCCTTCAATATACCGGACCTTGTTGCCTAATACTTAAATTTCAATTATAATTTCAATATTCTTCATAAAACAAGAACACAATCAAAAAATTTCATTTTAACATCAAATTAACTCATAAATAGAATTAATTAACTCATCAAATAAGAAAATGAAATCTCTTGAAGATCTGTGACACCGACGGATTTTTCGAGCGTTTTGCAAACCATTCGAGGGCCAAATCTCTAGAGATATCCAGGACAATCAACCCCCATTATGAACCATCTAGTAGCATTTTTGTTTAGGGTCTTTCATTAAGGTTGGGTCAAGTTTGATTATACTCGAAATAAAAATCTACCCTATAATTATTTACTGCGACTATCTTAATCTATCAGGATTTTGCTAGTGTTCAGTGTAGAGCAGGGGCTGGCAAAACACGAATGCTCATTTTGGCTTTGCGTGTGTGTGTTTAGCCACTCGACAGCGCGCTCATTTAGCACTTCTTTGTTGTTGCAAAAGAGAGCAGTATAAGCGCTGCCGCAGAGCGCTGTTGTATACACTTTAGAAAGGAACATGCCGGACTCTGGTGTAGAGTCGCCCTGTTTACAATTCTGAAGGCATTCTTTCCTAGTTGGATACAATTTGAAACCATTTGTGATAATGGTTCCCTATTATTGTTACCGCTTGTCGCAGTCCCCAGGAATTTTTTAAAGCATCTGTCTAGGGAGTGTTCTGGACCCATCATTCATTTCCGGGGATATTTTTTTCGAGGTTCCAATTTCTTTTCGACTCTAAGACTAACTTAGAGTTGATATTTTTGCTGCTAAAATCATTAGGCGCTGCTTGGCTATTCCAAAGAAAATATATTTTTCTTCTTCTATATCTTAAGATAACACATATTTCAGTTTAATTCCTTTTCGTTCCGGGTCCAACTACCCCAAACCAATATCTATTGGGTGTCAAAGACAACCACTAAGTTGTGTCTGGTTGCTTGATGCATGTTTTTTTCCTATTGAGATCCATTCTCCTGTTCCGGTTACTACTCTACCCAATCACAAGCGCATTGAAATGGGTACCACATGTGAGGCGCTTTTCGAATTGTAGAATTCATGACTGATTTCAGTACTGCTTTCACCCATGAGTTCAGTACTAAAAGAAGCGAAGGTCATGACGTAGTTGTTAAGGTCCTTTCAAATCAGGACTGATTCAGCTTTGATTCAGTACTTAGCCGAACTGAATGGGGATGAACACCCGAAAAACTATGTCCAGTTAAGTGACGTAATAGCTAATCGTTGAGACCTCATGACACTCATTGTTAAGTTTCAGTGCTTCGTTCCAGGTGGATTACATGGATAATGTTCCTCAAGTAGGCATATCCCACACATAGGGTGGAAAAAAAAAACAGAAAACATTGAACCCAATTTGAGCACAAACGTTGTCAAAAGCAGTGTAAGAATGGTTTTTCTCAATTGCAGTTCAATGTTCCCACTTTAAGAACAACTTTTACAGCCGCCTTTGGAATACCCAAGCGGTTTTAGCAGCGCTGGCATGAGAAGGCAGCGGCTGACTTGGATTGAAGTTGGGACCTGGAGGTTTTTGAAACAGCTGTACAGTCTACCAGCCTCCCTTGTGGTGTACTGTGTTGCTGTTTCTTAAAGTTATGTACAAAAATGTACAAAACTTGCTAGTTTTATTACCATAAAGGACGTTTAAAACAGTCACAATGAGCACGCAAAAACTTGATTTGAGTTGATATTTTTTTCATATTGAAGAACATTTTAAACTCAAATGGGAAACAGAATTTAATAGGTTAAGGATAGGCGATATATATCTTAGGATTGAATATGCTGCTGCTGCTCTGCCCTCATATTCCAAAGGATCAGAGACATCGCTGTACAACAAAACTTCAACGTCTTAACCCACTTAACTTGGTTCAGAAAAACAAACAGCCCTGTTCCCGTTTCCGAATTCAATTGTTCGAAATTGGTAAGAGTTGTGATTTTTAAGAAACGATTAAAGAATTCGGAAGAATATTTTTACCATCAAGAGGGTCGAATGAAGATAAATGGAGTTTTGAAGTTAAAACCCGAATAGCACATACGGATTTTGTAAGCGAGAACATTTGACAATCCGATTCCGCATGATTTGATCGAAACAAAAATTTTTGTTGGAACCATGTGGGAATGGAAACCAGAATCTTTTGCACTCCGAACAAGCAACGAAAGGCAATGACAAGTTACACACTTTTGTTGCTACACGTCCAAATGGCTGTTGCTTTTTAACTCTATTTCTCAATTTCAGCTGGCGCCATCTATGTAACAACAAACGGATTAAGGGTGAGAATGTAACTCAAAATGTTTGAACAATTTTTTTGTTCTAATTTGGAGTTGAAGGCAACTTATTTTGTCATAAGGTATCATACAACCACACTCCTTCTAAAGCTTAAGATTAGAGCTCTGGGCGATTTAATCTAACTTTGTGGTTTCTTACGCTACTAAACTGAAAGTCAATCGTCTGTACTCGTATTTCTAGCTTCTAATACGACTGGTTCAATTTGGACCACCAGCATTTCATACAGCTGCCATATAGCCGATCTGTAGAATTTTGCACCAACTTTGTTGGTTTTTACACAACCGAAATATTTTAAGCTCCTTAAGCGACTTATCGAATGTGATTCGATTCGGCACACTATTTCATATAGCTGTCATATAACTGATCTGACCAATTTGGTTCAAAAAAAAGACTAAACAAATCCATAGAGCAATGGAACCAACATAAACTTTGGATAGATGTTTTATTCGAATGTTAATGTCAAAGTTGAATTAAGTTGTATCCACTAAGATAAAGAAATAGTCAAGAAATTAAAATACTGTAGAAAAACCGAAGAAAATCACTCGTTTACAATTCAGGTGGTGGGGTAAATCAAACTCGTTTTACAATACTAAAGATTTTCACTAATTGCAGCGTTTGAGTGCTGAATGACTATTTTCAACATATTAAAGAACTTAAAAATCCATTTCTTAATGACCTTAGGGAATATGCAATTGACCCACATTTAACGTTTTCTCCTTTCCCTCTTCTTTTTACGACAAAAAACCAATTGCTAAAAATAATTTCCGTTTATTTATGAAGTGTAGCCCCATAGATCGCAGATTCAGTACCTAATTTATGTGACCAATTAGTGGAAGCCCTTACACTCAAACCTCCCCCCATCTGTTCATTTTGTATCATTTTAGACAATTCTCCGCCCCGCATCATCAAACAGCCGCCCACCGATGAGCTGCTGTTTAAGGTGGCGCAACAGAATAAAGAAAGCGACAAACCATTCATTATTGAATGCGAAGCCGATGGACAACCAGAACCAGAGTAAGTCCCACCTATATACACACACGCATAAATCAAATCAAAATCAGGCAAAGTCTACAAAAAAAAATTATATGTTGTTTGGCCTTGTTGTTGGGTTTTAAAGAAATATTTTGTTGTTTGTGCTGTCGTCAAAATATTTGTAATTCTTTCCACATCAAAACCAGAGCACAACTGAAATTCTATATATAGAAAATGAGTCTTAGTGAGAAAAACTTTTTTGTTTTCACTGTTAGCATCCTTAATCTCGACCATTATTAATATTAAATGCTTTCAAACAGATTTGCGAAATTTGGTCAAAATCGGATGACTATATCTTATAGCTGCCATAGGACCGATCTGTCGGAAAACGGGTCTTACTGAATTTTTTTTTTTGTTTTCAAATAAATCGGTCGGTGATTATTAATATTAAACGCTTTCAAACTAATTTGACAAATTTGGTCGAGATCGGATGACTATATCTTAAGGCTACCATAGGACCGATCGGTCGGAAAATGAGTCTTATTGAGAAAAACTTTTTTGTTTTCAATTTTATCGTTCTTAAATTCGGCGATTGTTAATTTGATATGTTTTCAAAAAGATTCCCGAAATTTGGTCGAAATCAAAAGTTTATCTGTCGGAAAATGGGTCTTAGTAACAAAAGTTTTTGATTTTTATGTAAGCGTTCTTAATCTGTGTCATTTCAAAATCAGCATTTGCAAGGGTATCAAAACTTCGGCACAGACGAAGTTAGCTTGGCCTTCTCGTTTTTATATATTCCTTAAGCAGGGGAAAGGGGAAGAGATCTGCATATTATTGCTATCATAAACTTGTCTAGTAAATTTTTTTAAACATTTTAATGCATTTGCAACTTTAAGTGTGACCAGTTCATTTAAAAGTTTGACAATTTTTAGCACAATCTTATTTAGAACATTTTATTTTAGGATGTAAAAATTGAGTGTTTATGCTTCCATCGTTCCAATTTGTCATTGCCTGACTAAGACGCCAGACCTTAACTATAGCAGATGTTAATAAAATTATGATTTCACACAATTTGGTTTTCATTCTACTCATTACTCATGCCTAATTTTGATGGCATTGAATTAAAAATATATAAAAATACAAATACAAAATTGTGTCTGTGGCGATAAGATCTTGCTCTCTCTCTATCTCTATCTCCCTTTATGGACCGCACCCACCACCACCACCACCTGCGTTATTAGCATCAATGCACTAAAAAATATCATCACCATCATCATCATCATCATTGTCAGCATCAGCCACAGCCTCAGCCTCAGCTAACAGCAGCGCTTGGGCTTGATCTATAAATAAATGTGCACGCATTGCGTTATGTTGCACTACAACAACAACAACAACAACAACAATAATAAAAGTGTGTCAGTCTGAATCACAGAGGCGTATAGATAGATAGATAGATAGATGGAGGAACTAGTATGTTAATATGTACGTACTATGTATGCCGCCGCCCTGTGGCATTTCAACTCTACTTTCTGCTATAGTTTTGAGTCAAAACTTTTGACAAACAATTGAAAAAATATATATATGCACGAGAGTAGTTTCAGAAGTACCTCAGTAAAATTGATATTTGTGCATCATGTTTTTATACCCTTGCAAAGGGTTTTATATTATAATTTTGCCCAGAAGTTTGCAACGCAAACTAGTCTCTCAGTCTTAAAGCTATCGAACTGAAATTTTGCACAGAGTCTTCTTTTTACTGCACGCTGCTAATATGTCGGAACCGACCGGATCGGATGACTATATCTTATAGCTGCCATAGGAACCATCGGTCAAAAAATGGGTCTTAGGCCCAATTTCTCAATGTCCGGTTAGTCAAACTTACCGGCAGGTTTGACGAATTTGCGTGTCTCATGCAGTTTTTGGCGAAAACCGAGCGGCAAAGTTAACCGCTGCCTCATGATGGGGTCAAATTTTAACCTGCCGGCAAGTTGCGATAGAATTATCGATAATTTAATCGACCGACAAACAGCTGTGGCCAAAATTTGTATTGTTTACTTTGTCAATTGCCTTTTTTTTTTTTTCTAAATTTTTTACAACTTACTGTTACTTCTATAATAACTTATATTGTAGTGATCAATTTGTCAATTGCCAAAACAAAATGTTTATAAATAAACAAATTTCTTACATCCACGCAATGGAAATGGAAGATTCAGGAGGTAAGACAAGAAGACGCAGGCGCGGCGATGTGGAACTTTCTGTTCAGCAGAATAGCAGCCGCCTCATTCATGGCAAATGTATTGACCGCCACGCCGGCATATCCGAAATGGCACCAATGGCAAAATCACTGCCCGCCGTCTGCAAAATCGAAAGACCCACCTGGCCACCATGGCCATGCGATGTGGTATACCGATAGTGATCTAACCGCTGATACGTGTGCACCATAGTGAAAATATTATCCATACACACGGCTAGCACCAGGAACGGTATTACCACAATGGCCAACATGGTGGTGGTTATACCAACATAACCCAAGACGGAGCAATACGAGAGATTACAGGGAGAGTATTTATTATTTTACTGGTCTGGTTGATGCCAAATTTGTTCAACGATTCAGGTTAACAAACTGAGCATATCAAATAATTCTTGCTAGCATTAGAGATCAAATCTTCGCTAAGTAACAGGTAAAACCTTAACTTCAGTTGTGATTCAATTTATTATGATTTGGATTGTTAACAGGAATCGTGGATTGTTGTCAGAGAGCAAACTTATGGTGGCGCTGCGCTCTTATGCAATTTGCTTCTTCCTTTTCATTGCGGGCGACTTCTGTTGAGGCAGACTTCCTTCGGCAAACCGTGCAGTTAATCAGGATTCCCACGATATAGCATTACTGGCCATCACAAACAGACACTGACCGATTGATTTTTGCAAAAACTTTAGAAATCAATTAAATACTTTTAATGCTGTACATATCATAAATAAAAACGTACCATCATTATCAACCACATTTTCCAATCCTGTGGCTGAGCTTGGGATCATGCCACGAGTTTTTTGGAAATAGACAAGACTCCAGCGGTGCAGTGAATGCCGCCACAGTTCGAGAAGTCTCCCGCTTCTTAATTGCGAATTATTTTCGCGATCGATTTTTTAAATTCTCGTACTAATCCCGTAAGTCTTTCCAAGGGCGATGAACTCCGGAATGGCGGCAATCCGATCTCCAAGCCCAGCCCTTCTACTCCCAGGACTCCGCAATCCTCCTTTTGTTCTTCAAAATGAATTTGATTGACTCAAAAAGTATACAAGCGAATGTTCCTCAGCCGCAGAAAAGTTCTTCGCTCTTGGTCTTTTCGGTGGTTCACATTGATTCATCATCGCAAGCAATTTTATTTAACTATTTTGCCAAATAATTACCAGCGACAACAATAGCATTAAAAAAAGCCAAATCAATCACAGCTGTTTCGCCGACAGTGTCAGGTCACACTTTTGCAGCGATAGCAATTAATCGTTATCGGGTGAACCTGCCGGTAAGTCTCGTTGAGAAAACCAAAAGACTTAACCTCTGGTAATTCCGGCCGGCAAATTTGACCGGCCGGTACCTAACCGCAACTTTTGAGAAAATGGGCCTTAGTGAGACAAAACTTTTTTGTTTTTAATGTTAGCGGCCTTAAACTCGGCCATTATTAATATAAGGTTGTCAAAAAAGTGTTGCGGTATTTTTATTGAATTTTCAATTGTTCATAAAATTGGTTATAATAATGCGATTTAAGTCAAATATGCGCCGTTTTGTTCGATGACGAGTTCCCAACGAGATGCCAACTTCATAATGCCCCTCTTATAGAAGTTCGCTTCCCTATTGGCAAAAAACTCGGAGAGCCAATTTTCACAGGACTCTCTTGTGGCCAACTTCCGACTACCAAGCTCGTTCGCCATGGACAGAAATAGGTGGTAATCACTTGGTGCGAGATCCGGACTATACGGTGGATGCAAAAGAACCTCCCATCCGAGCTCCCGGAGCTTCTGGCGCGTCACCAAAGATGTGTGTGGCCTGGCGTTGTCCTGATGGAAGACAATTCGGCCTCTGTTGATCAAATATGGCCTCTTCTGCATGAGTGCTGCATTCAAGCGGTCCAGTTGTTGGCAGTACAGGTCCGAATTGAGCGTTTGGCCATAGGGGAGCAGCTAATAGTGGATGATTCCCTGCCAATCCCACTAAACACACAGAAGAACCTTCCTGGCCGTCGATCCAGGCTTGGCCACCGTCTGGGCAGCTTCACCGCTTTTCGACCACGACCGTTTGCGCTTCACATTGTCGTAAGTGACCCACTTTTCATCGCCAGTCACCATCCGCTTCAAAAACGGGTCGATTTTGTTGCGATTCAGAAGCGATTCGCATGCATCCATACGGGCAAAAATGTTTTTTTGCGTCAAGTCGTGTGGCACCCATACATCGATCTTCTTTTTAAATCCAAGCTTCTTCAAATGGTTTATAACGGTTTGATGACTCATGCCCAGCTCTTGGCCGATGCTACGGCTGCTACTATGCCGGTCTCTTTCGATCAATTCAGCGATTTTATCGCAATTTTCGACGACAGGCCTTCCGGACCGTGGCGCATCTTCGATCACCTCTGCACCAGAACGAAAACGTTGAAACCATCGTTGTGCGGTGGAAATGGAAACTGTATCGGGTCCATAACTGCACAAATTTTATTGGCAGCATGAGATGCATTTTTGCCTTTATCGTAGTAGTACTGTAAAATATGCCGTATTTTCTCTTTATTTTGCTCCATGTTTACGACGCTATAACTCACGAACGACTAAAAACAAACAACAATAAATCAAACACGTGTTAGCGCGTGAAAAGAGCTTTCCAAAAAGCTCTAGCGTGAACCGATGCGACGAATACAACTAGAACTACGCGCTTGCAAAGACAAGCTTGCGGAAATACCGCAAGACTTTTTTGCAAATTTTGGTCAATATCGGATGACTATATCTTATAGCTGTCATAGGAACCATCGGTCGGAAAATAGGTCTTAGTAGGAAAAACTTTTTTGTTTTCAATGCTAGCGTCATAAAACTCGGCCATAATTAATATTATATGTTTTCAAACAGATTTTCAAATTTTGGCCGCCTTCTACCTTCCCGCAACGCCGAAGTCTCTCTGGTCACTCATTGATCGCAGTGCGCACAAAGAGTCAATATTTGAGTGTCGAGTAGAGCAAGCCATAGCCTCGAGAACGGATCACAGTTTGTAGTTCAATGGATTCAGGTCTGGGCTACCAGCAGGCCAATCATACGTAGAAATGAAGTTCGGTACATGGTTTTTTTTAGTCATGTTTGAGTCGTTTTTGCCTCGTGAGCTGGCGCGGAGTCGTGTTGAAATGTCTACGGCTTGTTTGCAAAAATTGTTCTTTTGAGAGGCTTCACAACCTTTTCGAAAACGTTGAATTAATACACTTTCTCCCAAATTTTGACTCATTTTTCACAAAAATAGAGCTTGGTGACCCCCTCAACATAGGCGACTCCCCACCCAAACCATCGTATAAGCCGGATGGTGACATCTCTGAACTCTCGGAATGAGTCCGGACGTTTGATTTGATGACACCGCATACATTCTATCGTTCTGTTTGTTGAACGATTCCTCTATGGGGAACATTTTCTCGTCTGTGGGCATTGTTCGCGCACTGGCGACCCAATGTTTTAGATTTTGGCTTGCGTTTTCGTTTCAATGCTATTGTGAGCAAGTGGCCGGTGTTCTTTTGTATACACAAGTCACGTTTTATGATGTGCCACATGCTGTCCTTGCTGATATTCATTTCACGAGACCTGATTTTCTGCTTGCTTAGTGAATTTCGACGAATTCGATCTTTCACGGCTTTGACTACTTGTGGCGTTCGTACAGTAAGCTGACCGCGGGATTTCGCGCGGTCTTTTATTCCATCAGTATCCTCAAACAGTATCCGAAAGATTTCACCTTTTTGGTAGCCGCATTTACGATTTTCGAGCGAGCCCCATTCCATGATTGCAAACAACTGATGCCAAAAAACTTTTGATGCAGTAATATGGCATAATTGTCACTTGTCCAATAGCCGTCAAGTTGGAGTAGTGGATGCGTTCAGTGGTTTTCGAGAACGAGTACCAAACTAACAAACTAGGTATACATTTTGATGCCCATAAATGTGTGTGACGACTGTACCTAACATATGATGCATAGACAGCCAGCCAGTTCCTTCCTTCATTTGCAGTCATAAAGACTGCAAATTGCAAATTTGCTGCTCTGTTTCTTTGCATTCATTTTCTTTGCATAATTCATAATTTGCACTTGCACAACTTTAATTAAATTAATTTTTGTTATGATTTCATTCAAATTAATTTGTCATTTCATAAATATTTTGTGTGCCATTTCCGTGGACAGCGAACGAGAGAGAGAGGTAGAAGGCGGCGAGTATTACGTAATGCTTAGCCCAAACAGAGTTCTTGCTACTTTTTTTGTGTGTTGTTTTTATTGTATTCTAAGCGTGTGCTTGACCAAACCAACGAACCAACCATCCGGTCAAACTGGTTACGGTTGCTACCTGTCCAATTGCCATCAAAATGAACAAAAAAAATAAAATTGAAAAAGAAAAATTGAAGCGATCCGCGCACACACATTTCCCACTCTATTAACCCATTTCGGTTTGGGGGACGTGTAAAAATAAACAACAACATCTGCTGTTAGTGCTGCCGCCTGCTAAAGGAAAAGCAAAAACTATTTCATATTTTCATTATAATAAACTTAGACATGCTTTGGAATTTTCCCGTCACGTTGCGCAGTTCAGTTCTTTTTTGACAATGAGGTCATCATCTCGTCGCCGTCGTCGTCGTCGCCGTCGTCGCCATTGCCTAAATTCCGCATTTCATAAGTGACTCAATGCAACAGCGCGGAATGGAGGAGTGAAGTAGTACCATGTGCCATGGCAAAGGTAATCAAAAACGAAACGTGTTTTTAATAGAAACAGGTTCTAATCAAACAAATAAACACATGCTGAGGGGTCTGCTGCTTAAATCATTATTCATTCAATTTACTTTATATTCGTTTTGGAGTGAGACTTGAGTCTCTTAGCTAAAGTTGTATCAAATGAAGGACAGCTCGCTAAGACGAATATCATACACATTCTATTGACATTGAAAAATGATTCAAAAATAAGTGTAAGGTATTTTGAAGACATCGAATGATGGTCACACCGCAAAGACTAGATAAAATGGAGGAGACAGTTAGAAAAATAGTTAGGAAAACTGTATCGACAAACCGTGTAGAGACATAGACTAGAATATTTAGACTCAAAAATTGTTCAGTCGACACCGCTTCTGTCTGAAATTAGTCAGCTGTTCGCCCTCACTTACGCTCTCTGGATACATTTGGGAATATGTCCGTCTCGCTCTAACCACTGTGATTTCCTACTGGCACTATAAAGTATCTTTTTGGGCACTTTAAGTTTTTTTTTGGAAACTATGTATTTTAACAAATTTTAACTCTAATACTCATTCTGCATGGTATAGAGACAACCCGTATAGAGTAATTGTAAATCGAAAACCGTGTGTAAATACAAAAACCGTGTAAATAAAAAACCCTCGTTTACAATTAGTTGACTCTTAAGCCCCAAACTCTCATAATCTAGATCAACTTGAACAGAATTTGAATGCTCAACTCATGCCAAAGTTTTATATTTATCCAGAAATTATGCTAAAGTTTGAAAAAGTTTTCCCACCTGGCGCGCATTTCGGCATTCTGAGCAGGTCTCCCCCCTCCGCTTCATATTCTTATGTACTTTTGCCGCTGCTAACGGTTGTTCTTGTTGTTGTTGTTGCTACTGCGCGTTCGCTCTTTAACCCTTGTTTTTGGTGGTGACCCGTTTACACGAAACATTACATGTTTCGCTTGCTTGCAAGTAAAGTTCTTTCAGTTTTTTTAATGACGACATTTCGGCATTGTAAGAATTTTAATGTCTCTCCCCTCAGCCATAAAAATACAAAATAAGTTGGAAGCATTCGTCTATGTCTCACAATTTCCGTTGTGTGTGTGTGTGTGTGTGTGTGCCTACAGGTGTCTAGCCGCGCCCCTTTTGCTTTTATGGGTCTCTTCTAGCATTTGTGTAAAGTTTCACCAAGTTTCATCAATTGTTTATCTATTTCAAAACATTTCAATACTGAAACAGCAGCTAATTATGATTTGTATCAAGATATTATTAATCAAGATTTTAAGACCCATAAGCCCTTTCCTTCAGACCAGCGGCGCGAACGTTATTTAACCCTCAACTGGCGTCACATTGACTCCAGTAAGTAACAACAACAACAAAATCCATGCTAACTTATAGACCGAAGCCTGCATATATTGGAGACATTTATAAAAGGATTTTAAAGCTACTCAAATTGAAGTTAAAATGTGTGCGAAAAGTGATTCAAAACCGCGGTTTAGTTAACTCCAAAAGCCTTGTACTAAACTGAATCGGCGCACCGAATCGTTTTGCCTTGGACAAAACTCTGTAACTTAAACCCTTGCAAAGGGTATTATAATTTTATCCAGAAGCTTGCAACGTATGCAAATATTCGTTTCCGACCCCATAAACTATAGATATTCTTGTCCGTCTGTTTCTACGCCAACACTAGTCTATCAGTTGAAAAGCTATTGATCTGAAATTTTGCAGAGAGTATTCTTTTTACTGCACGCTGCTAATATATTGGATCCGACTAGATCGGACTGCTATATCTTATAGCTACCAGAGGAACCATGGGTCGGAAAGTGTGTCCTAGTGAGAAAAACTTTTTTGTTTTCAATGTTAGCGTCCCCAAACTCGGTTATTATTAATTTAAAATGCTTTAAAAAAACAATGCTTTTCTAAAATTTGGTCCAAATCGGATTACTATATTTTATAAGCTACCATATGACCGATCGGTCGAAAAATGGATCTTAGTGGGAAAAACTTTTTTGTTTTCAATGTTAGCGTCCCCAAACTCGGTTATTATTAATTTAAAATGCTTTCAAACAGATTTGTAAAATTTGGTCCAAATCGGATTACTATATTTTATAAGCTGCCATATGACCGATCGGTCGAAAAATGGATCTTAGTGGGAAAAACTTTTTTGTTTTCAATTTTATCGTTTTTAAACTCTGTGATTGTTAATTTGATATGCTTCCAAACATATTTGAGAAATTTGGTCAAAATCGGATGACTATCTGTCGGAAAATGAGTTTCAGTAAGAACAAATTTTTGGATTTTAATCACGGAATCAAACCACAACCAAAACCGATTCAAACTTAGAACCGGAACCTAGATTATTTATTTTTTGTATACTGGTATTCGATAACCGAAACATAGTACCGGTTCAATTACGGTTCTGGGTGCAAAAACAAGAAGGGGACTTTTACGCAATTTGGTTAAATCGCAAGCTTTCAAAAAAAGAGTCTGCATTAGCAAAACTTTTGCATTGAGAAATAGAAAAACGCGAGGCCAATCTGCATCCAATTTGCATCCTTTATTCTTAGACCCTCATTATATTGTCATGATAACCATTGAACAGAAAAGTACTTGTATGTTTTAACGATCTTTATGATAATCAAACCTTCAAGTTTTTGCCGGCTCCAGGTCTCGCTATGTCTGTACACATAACTTTAAAACGGGGACACACCACACCACAAAGGAGGTTAGTTGACCGAACAGCTGTTTCATTGGTATCTCTACCAAATCATCAGCGGTCTTCTCCTGGCCAACAATCTATAAACAACTCCCTCTTGTGTTGTGAGAAACTAAAAGAGGACAGCAGTGGAGTCTAATTCGATTCATACATGTATTTGTATGAACAGAAACAGGAAAAAGTACATAATTCAGTATTTTCACAAAACAGTTTAATGACATGAATCATTATTAGTTTTCAAGGCTGCAAACTGATCCGGTACTGAGCCCCGCAGAACCGGTTCCGGGTTTTTTGGGACCATCGAACCGGACCCTCAAAATCGATTACCTCGAGCTATTGTGCTTATTGTCTTTGCTATCTCGATTTTTTAACGTAACATCAGATATAATCTTCCATAGCTGGTATCTTAAAAGACTTCAGAATCCTTTATATTTGAACTCTCATTGACAACAGTTTCCAAATTTTCAACAATTTCTTCAACAAGCCAATCTTTAAAACACTGCACATATGGTGATATAGAATTCACGTCAATTTAAATTTTGGAAGTATCATAGTGGACAAAACCAAAGTCTAAGGAATAATTCTAGAGCCTGTTCAGCATCTTTCGTGACAACTAACTTAAAAGTGTGTGATGCGCATCCATCACAGCTGAACTATCCAGGTGTATTACTTTTAAATCAGACTTCTAAAAACTGTACACTATTAATGCTTTACAGAAGTTGGATGAATTATCTTTATCTGTTCCACATATATTGGTATTTCTAAGTCCATATTTGCTATGAACTTCAGCTAATATAGTAGCAAGTATTTCATGTGTGTGTGAAAATCGTAAACGTTTATATGCGACCACGAGAAATCGACGATGTAGATTGCCAAAGTGGCTTTTGTTATGGAGTTGTTTTGTCTGGAGTTGCAGACATAGGCAGTCGTACAAATAAAACGAGTATTTTGAAAAATACCCTGCGATATTTTTCTTATACTGTTCTATTTTCACTTTCGTAAAAATTTCTCGATTTAAAACCGGGTTTCAGCACAAAATTGGTCTTAAAATTGCAAAATTTTTGGGAAAGTGAAAATGGGAGCACGGCTAATAGTCCTCCTTCCTCATATCTAGCTAGGATCGTGTAGTTTTTGAACAGGGAATGTTTACTTTACGTCCAGAGATAGCCACAAACAGGTCCCTGAAACTTTTTTCTTCAACATGTCAGAGCGGCAACATTTTGGCTATAATATAATCGGCGCGAAAAAAATCTCGTACGAAAAGTACCTAGTACCTTACCTATTGACAAAGTAAATAAAAACGAGAAGGCCAAGCTAACTTCGTCTGTGCCGAAGTTGTTATACTCTTGCAAATGCTGTTTTTGAAATGTCAGAGTTTAAGATCGCTTACATAAAAATCTAAAAAAATTTTAACTAAAACCCATTTTCCGACAGATAAACATCTGATTTCGACCAAATTTCGCGAATCTTTTTAAAAAACATATCAAATTAACAATCGCGTAGTTAGAAAAGATAAAATTTAAAACAGAAAAGATTTTTCACACTAAGACTAATTTTCCGACCGATCGGTCCTATGGGCAACCATAAGATATAGTCACCCGATGTCGATCAACTTTTTCAAATTAGTTTGAAAGCGTTTAATATTAAGAATCACTGACTTTAAGAACGATTTACTTGAAAACAAAAAAGTTTTTTTCACTAAGACCCATTTTCCGACCGATCGGTCCTATGACAGCTATATGTTATAGTCATCCGACTTTGACCAAAGTTTGCAAATCTGTTTGAAATCATATAATATTAATTATGGCCGATTTTTATGACGCTAGCATTGAAAACAAAAAAGTTTTTCCTACTAAGACCCATTTTCCGACCGATGGTTCCTATGACAGCTATAAGATAGGGTCTTCCGATCTTGACCAAAATTTGCAAATCTGTTTAAAAGCAAATAATATTAATAATGGCCGAGTTTATGGCCACTAACATTGAAAACAAAAAAGTTTTTCTTACTAAGACCCGTTTTTTTACCGATGGTTCCTATGGCAGCTATAAGATATAGTCATCCGATCCGGTTGGTTCCTAAATATTAGCAGCGTGCAGTAAAAAGAAGACTCTGTGCAAAATTTCAGCTCGATAGCTTTAAAACTGAGAGACTAGTTTGCGTAGAAACAGACGGACAGACAGACGGACGGACAAAGCTCAATCGACTCAGCTCATCGCCCTGATCAAGAATGTATATAGTTTATGGGGTCGGAAATGAATATTTCTATGAGTTGCAAACTTCTGGGCAAAATTATAATACCCTTTGCATGGGTATAATTAAGACCTAGGTAAGGTAAACGGTACTCGAATTTGAAAATACCGAGGTAAGGTAAAAGGTACACAAAATCTGTATCTAGGTATGTACCTAGGTATTTGTATCTAGGTACTTCCAAAGCGTTACCCTTAGTCAATAGCTGTTGATAGATATATGAAACAGTAAGTTAAATGTGTCCTCTTGAACAAAAATATGGTCAAGGTTTTTATTTTAACCGGTTTGCTGAAATTCATTCAAAATAGATTCAAATATTTCAGATGTTAAGCAAAACCACAGGTTTGATAAGATAAGGAACCGGTCATCGAACCGAACCTTATACTTCACTATGGGTTTGAACCTCCGGAGCGAACCTTATGCAGAATTTAAGATGTTTGCAAACTTGTTAATTTCCATGAGCTTAACATTTTTACACAACAATGAAGTTGAAGTTAAATGGTGGTCAGTAAATTAGACCGGTACGTACCGGTATACCGAAATAAAAATCCAGGTACCAACACGGAACCGAATACCGAAATGATGCTAGAACCAAAACAAAACCTTTTACCGAAATATAAGTTTCTGTACGTACCAGAACCGGAACCGAAATCCGATTTGGTTTGATTCCCGAATTTTAATGCTTGCATTCTTAAACCATCCTTTGCAAGGGTATGTAAGCTTCGTCACAGACGAAGTTAGCTTGAATTTCTCGTTTCTTTTTTACATTGGTTGGATTCAGAACCGATTTGTCTCCCCCCGCAAAGTTTCTTAACACTACTCTCCGAGTTCCTCTTGCAGAATTAAGGCTAGTAATACCTCACAAGGGGGAAATGATAGAAACACTAGTATTCTATCAAGGGTTTGAACTCGAATGAAGGGGATGGTGCGAATAGCATTCCGATTGTTTGGCGTTCTAAGAAGTACCTATAGAATGTCCATCGAGTCAGTGGTAAGAGATGCTGTCTACCCATTCCTGGTTGTAGACCTGGAGCCCGCTTGCCACTGCCGTAATTCATCTGCTAGTGGGCTCACGCTTTACATTCTTTGCATTCTCCACTGCATGAAACCATTTAAAACCACTTTAAAATCATGTGGTTCACCCACATTGGTGGTTTAAAAAAGTAGCACTGAGCCAAAACAACCCCAATACCCGAACGATTGTGGCCAAATGTTTAACAAAATTTTATTAAACTTTCTTCAATCTGCGTCTACACACACAGTCACTCCCCTCCTCCCCACATCCCATCCACATTGTTTCTTTTACGTAAAACCCAAAACGGCTTTTTAAATATGTACAAAAACAAAACAAAAACAAAAAATCTACAGACAATATTTGCATGTCGTTACCCTAAGCCAGCGCAATGTTTCCTAACATCCTCCGCCAAGCCAGTCGCCATTCATTCGATTCATTCATGGCCTGAAGGAGCGTCAAGTGCATGGGAATGCTTATATGATGCTGCTGCTGTGCCAGGCGAGAGCAACCCTTCTGCCGCTACCATTTCTATCTCATCCCTACCTACCTCTGCCTCTGCCTCGGTCTCTCGGCTTTTATGTCAGATGTTAAGTACAACTTTGTGCCAGCGAACGTACATGCCATTCAAGTGAAGTTATGCCTGGCCGGATGAGTCATCGTACGAGGAGCAGGCTGACACGTGGCCGCCATTTTCCTACTGTTTAATGAATTGAATTTCTGGAAAGCTGTTAATGTTGACGATAATTGCAATAGAATTGATATTTGACACCATCATCTCAGGCTACGCTGTAAACCACTTGAACTTGAGCAACCCGCATCAATCTGGCATCAAAAAAAAAACAAAAAATATGAAGAATTTGTAACAGCTCAATTGCCCATATACGGACGTTGATTGTTCCGATGTGCGTGTCTGTAATTTTAATACCAAAGAGAGAGATATAGAAAGAGACAGAGAGGGGGCAAAGCAAAGTCAAGTGTTTGTTTTGTTGGTTACGTCATTAATTATGTACACCCAATCCCTCCCCCAAGAAAAAACTGCTAATTTTATGATATGGAAATGAGCTTCTATCATGTGACCATCAGCTTTAGCTTGGTTGGCTATGTTTTACTTTTCCAAAATATCTTTTACTGACATTTGAATCATTAAATAAACTTTGAAATCGAGTATCTAAAATTATATGATATTATGATTCTATACACTAAGAAAAAAGTAGAACGAATAATTGAAAAATCTATTCGTTTTTGAATTTTCAAGAATTTTGTTGTTGAAATCGAGCTAAATTCGTTCTCACTTTGGGTTTTATAGGCAAGGGGAGTGAGAAGAAGTAGAGGGCAAGAAAAGTTTGAGAGAATAGCGTTGAACACGCTCTCACAGTTTCGTTTTTCAGAGGGGAGAGGGGTGTGTGCATAAACTACTGAGAGGAGAGATCAATCGGTTATTGAGAGCAGAACACTATTGTGGTCGTTTATAACCTTCAAAATTCAAATCAATTCCCATTTCCCATTTTAGTTTAACGGAACAAAATCAACTTAATTTAAGTTTTTGCGTTCTCAAAAAATTCTATTTGAAGTGAGAACATTATATCTACAACTAAGAAATACCTTTCATGCACTGTTTGGGATAACGTTTGTGCTTATTTTGAGTCCAATGTTCTCGGTTTTTTCCCTTTGTGTGGGTTAGGTTCTACTTGATAAGAGATTCTCTTGAGAGAATTTCGCCAACCGACTTTTTAGAATAGAAGGTAGTGCAATGCGTCGCTTGTCAAACAAAAAATTCAAATGTGACGTCGCAGACTCACAATTTTGTGTGTTGTTAAAATTTTTGTTTAAGTGTGTATGAAAATGAATTGAAATTATATCAACAATTTAACTGAATCAAGTTAAAACTATAAAATTCAAAAATCTGTCTAATGACGTCACAGACTCACAAAGCTATGCGCATGTGAAATGGAGCAAGTGTTTGCACTACCTCGTATTCATTGTATTGCATGGATATGTGACAAGTGAAGGCACAATCACCCATCTATTGAAAATATACGACATGACTTCTTCTTCTTCAATTCAATATACGTAAAGGATCCGGCTCGAAGGACCAAAATGAACAAAGTGGATTGGCTGCTTACTGCTTTTACATACACACTAACAAATGTACATATAGAACACAGCAAACATTATTTATCGCAGCAGATAAGAATGCGATTCTTTCATTATGTATCGCTTTACATTCTCAACTCTCTTCGGGAAGAAGTGTTCCACTCTGCAACACTTCTGGGAGGTAGAAAAGCGTTTCATCTGGGATATAGGATAAAGTTTCTTCTCAGGAATAAAAAAAAAGAGTTTCATTCTAGGGATAAGAAAAGTAGCCTTCTAAGAGATGAAAAATCTTTTCTTCTTGGAGATAAGAAAAAGTATCTTTTGGAGATAAGAATCATTTCTTCCTGAAGATATAAAAAAGTCTCTTATGTGGGCTAAGAATGCGTTTCTTTATAGGGATAAGAAAATGATTCTTCATGTTGTCTTCATGTTGCTATGTATGTACATTAGGGCGGGTCAATTTGTATGGAGCTAAAAAAAACGTGGTAAGCGTATAGCAGATTCGGAATCTGCGATGAATTCTTAGAAAATTTCGCGAAGAAACCCCATGTCTAAAATGAATTCCTAGCCCCCGCTGCGAAGCATGAAAATTTAAGGTTGCAGTATATTTTGGTATATTGAGGTTTGTACGGTTTTTTTTTCAAAAAATAATACATTTTGTAAAGATATTATATTTTATTCTGATTCATTTTTTTAAAATCTAATTTATAAATATTTTTGTTTTTAAATTAACCAACAAATTTTTTTTTAATTAAAATAACGAAAACACGCCATACACTGATGAAGTGGAAACCAAAAGTCTATAACTTTTTGACAATAAAAGATATAGGTTTGCAATTTGAAATATATATTCAATATAATTTGGAAATTTAAGGTATTCAAAAAAAAGTGGGCGTGGTACGAAAGGGGGCGTAAAATACATTAGATGCCGTTTTTCTTTATATCTAAAAATTTACCAATTTAATGAAAACAATGTTAAGTCACAATACAGAACGCTTATGTAATTGTTTAATTTTCACTAATTTCATACATTTATTCAACCTAATATTAAATATAAATAAAGTCAATTTTTAAAGTCTTGCTTCGACTCGATTTGTGGATATTTTAAACGACTTTCTAAAGTTACTGACATAACGTCATCTACATTGTGCGGCATTGAGCGTCGTGTGACATGTGTCAACAATTGCAGACATCGTTCGGTTCCCTGAATGTGGGATGGAATTTCTGGATCTGCCAGTGGTATTTCCTCAGAATTTAAATACTCCAATAAGTGTTCATGTGGAATGTTAAAAGTTAACTGAGGTTCAAATAAGATGTCGTCGTTATCTAAGTCAATTATATTCTTTTTATAAGACCGGAGCTTAGACGTATTTTGTAATTTTTCGCGATAGTAAATAATTACATAATAATAATGTTAATAGCATTTTCTCGAACAGATTTTCTTTCATCGAAAAGCATTGCTAACAAAATATTTTCTGTATGGGCAAAAATGAATTGTTTTGTATTGCTTTGTTCACAATTTCTTGAAGATTTTTCGGCAAGAACTGTGCTGACCGAATAAAATTAAATAAAAGTTTACTTCCGTATACCACAGAGTTATAAAATTTGACATTAAAATACATTGGTATGTAAACTTTCATAATGAAATTAGTCAACATTTTTAAGTTGTTTGATGGTAAACTACTAGCGACATAAAGGCGTAAAATTCTGCTTGCTTTTGTCAACCAGCGCGAATGAACAATTTTTCCCGTTTTCATGTTGGCGACATCCTCTGAACACGAACCTTCCGATACAGCTTTGGCTATTCTATATAGATAAAAAATCTCTTAATGTCAACTTAATATTAAGTTGAATAAATGTATGAAATTAATGTCTTAATGTCAACTTAATATTAAGTTGAATAAATGTATGATATTAGTGAAAATTAAACAATTACATAAGCGTTTTGTATTGTGTCTTAACATTGTTTTCATTAAATTGGTAAATTTTTAGATATAAAGAAAAACGGCATCTAATGTATTTTTCGCCCCCTTTCGTGCCACGCCCACTTTTTTTTGAATACCTTAAATTTCCAAATTATATTGAATATATATTTTAAATTGCAAACCTATATCTTTTATTGTCGAAAAGTTATAGACTTTTGGTTTCCACCTCATCAATGTATGGCGTGTTTTCGTTATTTTTATTAAAAAAAAATTTGTTGGTTAATTTCAAAACAAAACAAGAAAGAAAGTCGGTCAAGCCCGACTATAACATACTCTGTACCCTTACACTCGCATTTGCTCAGGAGTCAAACGGCCAGTTAACACCCCGCGCACAACGCGGTGCGCTCTCTAAGTTTCTCTCTCTCTCTCTATCTTTCTCTCTCGCACTAAGATTGTCTGTGTTGAACGGTTAGGGTATGTTGCTGTGGTTGTTGGTTGGGGGGTGGGTGGTGTTAACTGACCGTTTTTTGCCCATAACTTGAGTATCGTTCATCCGATCTTGATCATTTCTTCAGCAAATCGATAAATAATTTTGTTTACAATCTCTAGAAGGAACGAACGATCTATCTCCAAAACTGTAGGAGATATGAAGTTTTTTCCAAATTACGGGGGCGGGAGGGGGCGTGGCAAAAATTGAAAATAAACTTGATCTGCCTGCAAGTATAAGAAATATATGCCCCATACATGTCAAATCTCTATCTCTTACCATCTCTGAGATCTCTTCGTTCATACGGACAGACAGACGGACGGACGGACGGACGGACAGACGGACATGGCTATATCGAATCGGCTGTTGATGCTGATCAAGAATATATATACTTTATAGGGTCGGAAACGATTCCTTCTCCCTGTTACATACTTTTGCACAAACTTAATATACTCTATGTACCTTCGGTACAGAGTATAAATATTTATAAATTAGATTTTAAAAAAATGAATCAGAATAAATCATTTTAGACATGGGGTTTCTTCGCGAAATTTTCTTAGAATTCATCGCAGATTCCGAATCTGCTATACGCTTATCGCATAAAAAAATTGACCCGCCCTAATGTACATATGCTTATAATTTTGTTTTGTTTCTTATTTATAAGATTTTTGGAATTTCTTTAAAAAAAAAACACAAAATTAGTGATATGTGTTATCAAACCAATGTCTTAACTAAACATTCAGCTTCTAGAAACGGAGCTAGTCACTCGCACCATATATGCGTTTTATTCAAAAATTTCTATCTAAATATCGACCTTTTTATCACGTGAAAAAATTCCTTGGTGTACTTCCTTAATAATTTTAAGTTCATCTAAATCTTGCGAATTGCATCCCCTTACTGAATGTTGCTTCTAAATCTTGCTAAATATATAAAAATATAAATATCATTTGGGGGACACACACACGTACAAAGGCCACAGATAGCGCATCTCTGGCTCGTTGTGCCTGTTTTTGGTGTTGAGTCGCATTGGAGTTCCCAAGCGATTACGACGGCATTGCAGTAGAGCAGGGCAAAACATCGATGTTTTTAGCGATGTATCGATGTTTGAAAGAAGTGGCACACATCAATGTTTTTACCATTTCTACCATCTCTATAAGCGTCGGCAGAGGAAGCGAGAAAATTGTAAGAGAACTTATTAAAATATGTAATTCATTATATAAATGTTTTCAATTAAATTGAAATAAATAATAGAGCTTGTGGTGGTGTTGGACTTGCCCAATCACAGGATCGAAAATATGGACAAATAAGCCCACATTATGACAATTTTGAATAATATAGAATATGTCGGCTAACCACAGATTGTTGGACTTCCAGGACCATAGAAGTGTACATATATTACAGTTACTTGCCATTTTATAAATAACAATCTTGAATAACAGTCGGTAGTTCTGTCTACGCAGAAACTTTTAACATTCACAAATCATGCTAAGTATATTGACACGAGAAAGTAGTAACAGTTGTAACTGATAATGACGCAACTATGAAGAAAGCATTTGAGTTACTAAAGCTTGATTACTTACCATGCTTTTCCCCACTCGTTTAACTTACTCGTAAAGGGTGCTTTAAAATGGTTATCGCATTGTCGCTTACTTCAAGTCAAGCGCAATAGCTAATGCAAAGCTTAAACAGTCGCACGTCGTTGAAAGTAGGTGAAACAGCGCATAAAAAATTATACAAATATTATTTTAAACTTATATGTAGTATTACTATCAGAAACATCGATGGTTGCAAACATTGATGTTTTCCCTGCTCTATATTGCAGGCATGAGGAGGGAGGGACCAGGTAAAGACCGCTGATGATTTAGTTGAGATACCAATGAAACGGCAGTTGGGTCAACCAGCCTCCTTTGTGGTGTGTTGTGTTGCTGTTTTAAAGTTATGTGCAAACATAACGAGACCTCGAGCCAGCAAAAACTTAAAGGTTTAAAAATCATTATATTATACATACAAAAGTAGAAATTATTCATTTAAGTAATACCTTAAGGGGGGGTTTCTCCATGTCAAGGCTGTTTTGGGCCCTTTTTTTTGTAGTTTAGTGTAAAAAAAAGTTGTAAAAGTTATTTTTAAAATTATGATTGAGGGTCAGACCATAATGGTGACAATTCTGCGTCCATTTCACTTAGTTTCATCAAAATCGGTTCAGTGTAACTGGAGATATCATGGCCGCCAGTTCGAAAAACGTGGTTTCGAGATAAATGCGCTTAAAGTTTGAAGTAATTTTTTTTTGCAAAAAAAAAAAGAAGTAAAATTGCAGTTCGAGAATGGAGACCAGGGCTGCAAACCGGTTCGAACCTGAGGTTTCGGTTTTTTTTTTTTTACTGTGAACCAAACCCTGAACCGAACCACGAGGACGAAAATAGTTGAACCCGAACCCGTTCCCAACCCAAGCTTTTAGTTCGGTTAAAAAAAATGTCTTCGATTTGTTATTTTCAACTTTTCGCACTCCCAATGGTTATGCATATATGTATGTACATATGTAAAACAAATTAAATACATGAAGAATCAGAGCATGCTATTGTATGTAGTACTTCTTTGCCTACCTATGTACATACATATGTATACATTCATACATATGCGTAACTAATATTACATACACATAGACCACAATACTTCCAGTCAGAGATATTAATTTGTAATATACTACAAATTCAATGTAAACACCTATGTACCCTGCACAATGTATATCTTATACATATACATATGCGCCAATCTAACCAACCCGGTGCATGCTACTGCAGAAACATGTCAGCCGAATACAAACAGAAGCCAATTTAGCTATTTTTCCCCACCAGATATAGCTATTTTATAAGCTCGAAAGCCGGAATCTATTCAGTTTTGCCGGAGCCTGGAATTCTAGCTAATTATTTGACATTGTTTAGCACGAATACAAACTAAATATGACCGATGGGCATGCAGCAAATTTAATGCGGCACCTTCAAAAGAAGACAAAGGCATTTTTGATCAAATCATTGTGAAAAAAAGTTCCAAGTGTGTCGAATAAACACCAAACGATGCTCAATTTTGTGAGTGAAAGACTGATTACAGTGCATACGAGAAAACATAATCAATCGGACTGAAGATTTATACACTAGCAATGAAGGAAGTGCATATCTAGCAAACAAGCGTCAATCTCACGTCAATTATTATCTACGTTTTACAGTCTTACAATGTATATTTATGCGTCAAGTGTATACCTATTGTATTGTAAAACGTGCAACGAACCAAGGTTCGAACCAAAACCAATGCCCAAAAACCTCGAACCTTAAATTTCCGAACCTTAACCGTTGGTAAATTTTAGTTCGAACCTGCAAAAAATTTTTTTGTGTTTGCAGCCCTGGATGAAAGTGCGAGACCCCTTTACCGACCGATTTTGGAGGGACTTACTTTTAAGCCCATGCTTAGGGTTTGATTTGCACGACGAACAGGTATAGATATATGTACATACATACATATGTCAGATTTTTGGCAAAGTTCTGAATTTTTAAAAGTTTGCTAACCGTAAAAAAAAGTTTCTTTATTCAGCTTTTTTTTTCGCATTTCTACTTTCTGTTACAACTTTATTTCCTCGACAGTTTCCCCCATTGTTCTTTCTTAATAATAAGTTCGTCTTTAACCAAATGAAACCTCTTATGTATGATTTATTAATTTTTTTCTTTCTTCGCGGATCATCGATTTTCTTTAACCTTACCACAGCACACAGTGTCCCCCCCTCCCCGCCACCAGAAAACGAAGCCAAAGAAATGACATCGTCAGCAAACAATGTTGCTGCCCGCCCTCAAGTTTGATTGATACGCATGAATCATGCAAAAGGAAGTAGTGAAGTGGGTGGGGAGAGGATGTGGGGTATGCCCAGACAATTTTTTTCTTTCTTTTTTGGGGGTGGCTCGTTGCCAAAAAAGGCAAAAACAAAACAAAAATTGCAATGATGAAGTTGATTTGAATCAGCAGACTTAATTGGGGTTGGTTGCGCGAAAATTGCGCATTTTGCTGAATGACACGAAGAACATCCAAGGACGCTGTGTTCAATCTGTGCAATGTGCTAAGAAAAATCAATGAAATTTTCATCCAACAACTGCATCTTTGTCTACTTTTAGGCCACAGAAGAGAAGCAGCTAAAATTAAAGCTAGTTTTTTCAAAGTTCAATGAAAAACGCAGTCAAGGGCAACTCAAATGAAATTTTGAAGCTTTAAAACTGTAAATTTTTACAGTGTAAACTCAACTGTTGCCAGGCCCTGCCCTAATCGTGGGTGACTAAACATCCCTCCTTTCCTTCTTCCTCGTCTAACATTCATGTTTGCATGTTGGTTGGCCATTAATGAATGTTGTCCTATTTTTATGCCTGTGCGCGCCGCCAAGTATTGTGTAGGGATACCTTGGAGACGCTTCTGCTCCTGGTGTCGCTATTCGTTATTTCTGTACGGTGTCACTGCACGTTTGACATGCACAGGCACCAAAGTGTCAACACGATGGGCACACGCCCAGCAGTTCCTTGTTGACTGCTGCCATTTCTGTTTTTTTTTTTTTTTTTTTTTTGACAATTCCATTGTGTTCCACTTCCAAAGACTTACAAACACAAATGCACACTCAGTCAGTGAGTAAAAGCTTTTTGCTGTCGTAGCCTTAGTTCAATATCCCAACCCTTGAGCCACTTAGTCAGCACGCTATCCCCGCATTGGCCACATTGTAGCGCCAACGGCGGCCATCCGTCGCCATATAAAGTTTGACGTTTCCGTTTTCCGTCGACGACATCAGAGATATAAGCAGGCCTATCAATTTTACTGCACCAAATGAGCCCCGCCATGGTTCTTAAAATAAGAACGACGCATTTGCTTGTTGGGCTTCGCAAGTGGCGACCAAGTTACTTAATATTTTTTCTACTAAAGCATACAAATTATGAGCTGTGTAATATTTTGAGATTTCAAATATTTTTTCAAATTAATTTCTAATCAATTTTGAAAAAATCCATATAGAAAAAGCAAGATGTAAGCACTTCCCAGCTTCAGTTCGCAATCTTAATGAGGTTAGGCTTACTGTAGAACGGAATGGTAACTTAGCAGTAAAAGTCACTAAACAATCACTTGGAACAAGAGTACATATATAAATAAGAGTCCATGAACAAGAGGCTCTAAATAAGGGTAACTGATAAAGAGTGACTGGTCGAGTCACTGAAGAAGGGTCATTCAAGAAGAGTCACTGAACAAGCGTCACTGAAGACGAGTTACTGTAGAAGAGTCACTAAAAGAGGGTCACAAAACAAGAGTCACTGAAGAGTCCCTGAACAATAGTCACTGAAGATGGGTCATTGTAGAAGAGTTACAGAACAAAAGTCACTGATCAATGGCCACTGAAGAAGGGTCACCGAAAAAAAATTCACTTAAGAAGAGTTACTAATCAAAAGTCACTGAAGACGAGTCACTATAGAAAAGTCACTGAAGGAGAATCACAAAATAATGGTCACTGAAGACGAGTAACTGTAAAAGAGTTGCTAAAGAAGGGTCACTGAACAAGAGTCACAGAAGAAAAGTCATTGAAGAAAAGTTATAGAACAAAAGTCACTGATCAATGGCCACTGAAGAAGGGTCACCGAAAAAAAGTCACTTAAGAAGAGTTACTGGTCAAGAGTCACTGAAGACGAGTCACTACAGAAAAGTCACTGAAGAAGAGTCACAACATAAGGGTCTCTGAAGACGAGTTACTGAAAAAGACTCGCTGTACAAGAGTCTCCGAACAAGAGTCGCTAAATAATGATCACTGAAGAAGAGTTGATAATTAAGTAACACTGTAGAAGAGTCAATGAAGAAGGGTCATTGACTAAGAGTCCCTGAATAAGATTCACTAAACAAGAGCCACTGAAAAAAGACACTGAAAAAGAGTTACTAGTCATTAGTCTATGACAGAGATGGGCGCGTCGCGACGTTCACAATGCACACGAAGGCAGCGCTGCCTCGTGTGCATTGTGAACGTCGCGACGCGCCCATCTCTGATCTATGATGAAGGCTCACAGAATAAGAGTCACTGAACAAGAGTCACTGAAAAAGGTCATCGAAGAAAAGTCACTAAAGAAAAGTCACTAAACAAGGGTCACTGAAGACGAGTAACTGTTGAAGAGTCGCTGAAGAAGGGTCACAGAATCAGAGTCACTGAACAAGAATCACAAATCAACAATGGCCACTGAAGAAGGGTCACCGAAAAAAAGTCACTTAAGAAGAGTTACTGGTCAAGAGTCACTGAAGACGAGTCACTATACAAAAGTCACTGAGGAAGAGTCACAACATAAGGGTCTCTGAAGACGAGTTACTGAAAAAGACTCGCTGTACAAGAGTCTCCGAACAAGAGTCGCTAAATAATGATCACTGAAGAAGAGTTGATAATTAAGTAACACTGTAGAAGAGTCAATGAAGAAGGGTCATTGACTAAGAGTCCCTGAATAAGATTCACTAAACAAGAGCCACTGAAAAAAGACACTGAAAAAGAGTTACTAGTCATTAGTCTATGACAGAGATGGGCGCGTCGCGACGTTCACAATGCACACGAAGGCAGCGCTGCCTCGTGTGCATTGTGAACGTCGCGACGCGCCCATCTCTGATCTATGATGAAGGCTCACAGAATAAGAGTCACTGAACAAGAGTCACTGAAAAAGGTCATCGAAGAAAAGTCACTAAAGAAAAGTCACTAAACAAGGGTCACTGAAGACGAGTAACTGTTGAAGAGTCGCTGAAGAAGGGTCACTGAAGACGAGTAACTGTAGAAGAGTCGCTGAAGAAGGGTCACAGAATAAGAGTCACTGAACAAAAGTCACTGTAGAAAAGTCACTGAAGAAGGGTCACTGATGAAAAGTCAATTAAGAAGAGTTACTGGTCAAGAGTCACTGAAGTCGAGTCACTGTAGAAAAGTCACTTAAGAAGAGATATTATTCAAGAGACACTGTTAAAAAGTCTCTGAAGAAGAGTCACTAAATAAGGGTCACTGAAGACGAGTAACTGTAGAAGAGTCGTTGAAGAACAGTCACAAAATAAGAGTCACTGAAAAAGAAACACAGAACAAAAGTCCTTAAACAATGGCCAGTGAAAAAGGGTCACTGAAGAAAACTCACTTAAGAAGAGTTACTGATCAAGAGTCACCGAAGACGAGTCACTGTGAAAAAGTCACTGTAGAAGAGTCTCTGAACAAGAGCCGCTACATAAGGATCACTGAAGAAGAGTTAATAATCAAGAGTCACTTTAGAAGAAGGCTCATTGACTAAGAGTCACTGAAAAAGAGTTACTAGCCAAAAGTCTCTGATAAAGGCTCACAGAATAAGAGTCACTGAAAAGGGCCTCTGAAGAAAAGTCACATAAGAAAAGTTAAAGACGAGTCACTACAGAAAAGTCACTGAATAATAGTCATTGCGGACGAGTGACTGTAGAAGCGTCACTGAAGACGAGTTATTGAATAAGAATCACTGAACAAAAGCCACTGGTAAAGAGGCACTAAAGAAACGTCACTGAATACACCTAACTGAACCAGAGTTACTTAACAAAAAAAAAAAAGCAAACCAAAAAAACAATTAAAGAAGAACATTTTAACTTTCTATTGTTTAGTGAACAATACTGAAATATCACCATGATTTGAGAAAACGGTCCACGAAACGGAATTTATATTCCCTAATCAAACATTTCTTTGAAGGGTGCAGCCGTAGTTTTAACAAGTTTCTTAACAGATCACTAATAAATAGTAAAGGTAGTTCCAAAATAGCTGTATGATTCGCCCGCTACTTGATTAAATACATTACAAAGAAGTTTTTATACTATTTTCACCAATTTCTGATCAGTCAGCGTACCATGTAGGTTTCATACTGGAGTTAAGTGGAGAGACGGGATCCCAGCAGATCGGACTTGATTAAAAATTTACAAAATGTTGACGTTTATAAATAAATCCAAACATTTTCACAAAATTTACTCAAAAAATAATTTGTAAGATTTAAAATTTCTGCTGGTGGGCATAAAATTTGAGTTTGGGAACAGCCCAACAACAACAACAACAGGAAAATGAAACATTATCAGCGAATCTCGATCGCCCAAAATGCAACTGTTGCGCCGTCTGTGTGCGCGTCTTGTAGGTGCCGTGCTTCAATTCGCATTGACTTTGTTGTTGGTCACAATTTGAAGCGAGTTAATTATGAGACTGACTGGCGCCAATTGCCAAAAAAAGCTTCTTTCAGAAAACCGTTGACACCTTCTCGGCTTTATTTTTGTTGAGAAAGTTGCAGCATCCATTTTACCAAGGTATTCAAAACGTCAATAAATAATTCTGTGATGTTTTCACGTTTCTCTTGAAATTAAAAGATATCCTTTACTTTAATGTAGTCGCTGCTCGTATTGCCATTGTGAAACTTGACTTTTGCTTTATTTTCCTTGATTTTCACGAAACTATGAACCGATGAAAATCATAAAAGTTTCCAAAATAGAGTTACCTATGTAAGTCTGTGAATTGAACCTATTCTAAGAGAGGGGTTTGGGTTCAGGTTCAGACTCTGAAGATCATAAATATAGAATGAAACAAACTGGAACTGCCATGCTGGATCGAGTTGCAGCCTGGTTTCTTATAAAAAAGTTGGAATAAATGTAAAAGTAAACAAATTTTGTATTATTTTTTCGCCACGGTCGCCACATTGCACTATGTATGTTTATTAAGATGTAGACCAACACATTACGAATGTCGAATTAAACATCGCAAATGCATAATACATAAATTCCAAGTCAATTGCTTATCCGAACCAAAAAAAAAAGAGGAATATTACAAGAAAAATCCAGAAAAGCAACGCCTGCTGGAATGTACAAAATGAGTTTCCGATATGACAACTTCACTCTAGGTTCTTCTGTACATATAGAATTCTACTACATAACCAACTCCTTTTGCTTGCCCCTTTTGTTCTTTTCCTCTTGCTGTCTCTTTTACTTTTTTTCCCTTTGGCTGTGGCTAAGCGCACGAGTATAGAGTATTAACTGGGTTAGGGCAGAGGCTAACGGCCCTGCCCATCCATAAAAGGCGCGCAAAAAAGTATGCTACGGCATTTTGTGTTATTTTGCAACCCCCCTTAACAACAAACAAAGCGCGGCATAAACTGAACTCAGGCCTCAACTTTATATGCAAAGTACAGCCCCAACTCCCCCTCCCTCTTTCTCTGCCTGTGTGTGTTTGTGTGTGTGTCTCGATGAGTCATCAGCTTTTCATTTTGCTTGCATTTTGTATAGAGATTTTTATCAATGCCGCCGCCGCGCGCAAGTAGAAAAGTCGAAAGAAGTTGAGCAACCCCCCCAAAAAAAAACTATCAAACGAACGAGGGAAGTCATTCCCAGCCAGCCAGCTGTTGTCTGTTGTCTGACTAACTTTTTGGTTAAAATCACCTGACCGCTTGACTGATTTCAGATGGTGTTGGATGATGATGTTGACGACGACGACGCCGTCTGGGTTGGCTGCTTCCTTATTGACCAGCCCGAAGGGTTAAACATATCATTTAAAGGGATGAGACGCAATGTGTCATTTCAAGAAAGAAAGTGATTAAGGAATTTAGCTAGGAATTGAGTAGAAAAAAGGAGGTTTGCTGAACTTCATAAACTGAACGGTACAAACAGTGTATTTTCACAAGGATCTCAATCAGATCACTTTTTGATAAAGAATGTAGGCTGATAATATTATCCTTCAAACCAAATAAATCCAATGTAATTCATTTCAGTGATCGTAGAATGCAGTTGAACATTTCTCATCAGTTGGTATCTATCAAGGAGGTAGAGCAAATAAGATGGATGGATGGAAGGATGTCTTGGCATGTGGATAAGTCTATATCAGACTCAAATAGAAGTTGCTTTTTTTTTGGTATTGCTAAGTGGCTGTAGACTCGGGGCCAATCCGGAGAAAAGTCTTATGCTGCACAAAGCGTTTGAACGAAGCAGGCATGCTCTTCCTTCAGCAACCTGTCTAAAACTGCAATGGATAAAGTCAAAGTTCATACGAATCAACATCTTAGGAAGGATCAAGGGCTTATTAAATGTACACCAGTCCCGGTTATTTACAGAGTTGGAAGGCCAGTTTCTATATAAATCGCGTAATTTGGCGTATTCTGCGGTAACTTGAAAACTTTTTTGATGAAAAACGTCAGCAAGCGTTCAACATCGTCGAATCTAAGAAATCTGCAAATTTCAGCAGCATAACACATGATGCTTTTTAAAGTTGCCTGGAACACCTTAAATTTGCAACTTGGCTTCACGTTGTCTCTACTCAGCAATGTCCTCCATGTAGCGTTTATAGCAATTTTTGCTTCTCCAAGTTTCCCTTTTATATGATCTGAGAAATTCATATTATCGGACACTGTGACGCCTAAATATTTGTAGGACCGCACTTCAGTAATTATTTGCAGACCCCACTGCTCACAATAGCTTCCTAGATGATTTAGCATATTTTGCAGCATGTGCGAGCTTTCCGCTAGGATGCACATATCGTCAGCGTACACCAACGTTCTGACGGTTTGGCCGCGAAAGCTAACACCGCCTGGTCGGATTTCTGCAATATCGTCGATATATAGCGAGAAAAGTAGTGGACTTATAAGACAGCCTTGCTTACCTCCAGTATTCGTTTCAAACCAGTCCGATAATGTGCAATGCAATGTTGTCGGCATATAGATTCTGTAAGGCGTTGAGAATTTTGGAGGATATACCTATGTGGCTCAGTTTGTAGAAGAGGGCTTCGTCTATTGACCGTATCAAAAGCAGCCTTAAAGTCTATAAAGCATATGAACATTTTTCTTTTATTTTGGATGTAAGACTTCGCTTGTGATGAGTAAAAATATGCTATCGACCGTAGAGTAGCCTTTCCTGAATCCGCACTGGAATTCGTTCAATATATCGTTGCGATTAACCCAAGTCGTGATTCTCTTCAGTGGTATTCCTGCAAAAATTTTCATATTTGCGTTCCGACACGAGATACCTCGATAATTGCTGGCTTCCGTTTGTGTTTCTTTTTTGTAAATTGGATCAGCCAAAAACAAAAGATCCATTAGCGAGACATTCATTCGTATTCTTTTCCAAGAAAATGCTGTTTATCTTAAAAGCAGAGGTTTCAATTTATACAGATGGTTCAGTGCGGCTTCTTTTTTTTAGAAGACAACGCAGAGTATACAGCAAGTTGTTATACAGACAAAATTCTATCATCTCTTTCATTTGAACTTATTGCTATAGAGAAAGCATTAGACCATGCCATTTCTAGGAATTTTTCTTATGTTGCCATACAGCACAGACAGCAAAAACGGTGCAAATCTTTGACGCAGAGGAAAAAAATATGCAAAACCTACACGAAAATGTAGGATTTCTACACGTTTCGTCCGGGATTTTCAACCCATAACGTTTATAAATGAGTACCTTGTTTTTACGTGACAGTTTGCTCCTGGAGTTCATCAGCCAGCTCATCTTTTGTGCCTTGAACTATATTGAAGGTTAGCCTTCGGTCAAGAAAAAGTCCTAGGTATCGGTATCCTGCAAACTGATCCAACAGCTCCCCTTGCAGGAAAACTCCTGGGCAATCGTCTTTTCTCAGCGTGTAGGTAACACTGGCACGCTTTGAAAGGTTTAGTCCTATATTCCAATTTCTGCACCAAAATTTCGATTCTTACTACATACTCTTGCGTGGCGTCAGAAGCGGAATATATGCAGGGATCCCTTGGCAATAGTGTTGTGTCGTCTGCGAAGGCGGCGATCATGAAATCGTTTCTGTCAACGATTTGGGGATTTCGGTTAGATGGCATATCGTGAGTGAAAAGTGTGTAGAGCGTTGGGCCTAGGACACTTCCTTGTGGGACTCCAGCGCTGATTAGCTTTGTCTCTGATGCTTCTACTTCTTGGACTACCGCGAAGGTCCTTTCAGTCAGAAAGCTCTTAACAAGCAGGTACAACTGAGGTGATAGCAGCGCTTTCAGACTCTGTCGAACTCCTGTTTCACATCCAGAAACACAGCAACTGTATACTTCTTTGCTTCAAATCTTTCCAGTATGAAGTTTACAACTCTATTGAGCTGCTCCGGGGTTCCATGATTCCTTCGAAAATCGAACGGGAAGGGTCATCCTGCAGGACTCTGCGCAGCATATACCTTTCAAACATTTTGGACATTGAGGTCTGGTCTATTTTGGGACTTTCTAGGCTTGTGGATCATGATGATCTGAGCATTTTTCCCATGGCTCTCGAAAATGATCAATTCTCAGTATGGCGTTATACAAAGTCCTGTTATCAAGCAAATCCTCACCAGGGGCTTTGGAGTTTTTAAGGCCTTTGAATGACACAGGAGCAGACAGGAGCTCAAGTTGCAAAGGTACTTTCAAGTACTCCTTGATGCGTTGTATGCTGCTTGCTTTCGCTAGACACTCAATTTTGCGTTCGGCCATGTGAGCAGAGAAGTTGCCACTGGCATACAAATACAGCTTCTGTCTTTTGCTCGACCGCTGCTGATGCACAGTATAAAAAGCTTAAAAAAAGTAGAAGTTGCCACTGGCAACTGATAGAAAACGAAGAGAGAGCTTTCAAAAGCTTCTCTCTTTTGCTCAGTCGCAGCTAATGCACAGTATAAAGAACTTCAAAAGCTCAACACTAAAACTTTTTGTCAGAATTAAAAAAAAAAAAAAAGCACTTCCCCACCTTCCCTTTGAACATTTCTCCAAAACTAATTACAATTTTCTAGTTGCCCCTTTCAAATCAAAGTTCAACCCTTTCCTCCGCCAGGTCAACAAACTCGTCATTTACTTTACCTCTTCTTCTTCTTCTTCACTCCCTCGCCGTGTTTTTGTGCTCTGCTGCTGCTGCTGCTGGTGTTGTTGTTGCTTCTGTACAACTTACAACACTTAAAAACAATTCAAATGATTGACCTATTGCATGACCTGTACTCCCGAGTGGGCGGGGAAAATGTTGCTCAAGTCTCAAAAAAAAAAATGAAGAAAAAAAATTCAACGCTTAACAAGCTCAAGCAGCGGGCTGTCCACATAATTGACTTGGACTTTTGAGTGTTATACAGATATACATAGTTACACAGTTACACTCACATACAAAGCAACAGAATCATTTTCGAGAAATTGACGAAAAAAAACAAAAAGTGACTGACGCTCTCGTTTACTTCCTTTGCGTTCGCTTAATTGCAATTACTTAAGAGACTTGAAACAAAAAATAAGTCAGCCTTTCTCTTCCGCCTTCTCCTTCTCCTCCTCCTCCTCCAATTGCAATTGAAAACTGAGCATAAAATGTGTCGCTGCTTAAGAAATGTTGATTAAGCAAAATTAAATGTGGAAATTAACTTGTTAGAGTGCCGCCTAATAAGTCAGTTGTGTCTCTGTCTAATGCAGTCAAGAAATTAAAATGCCGCGGGGAAATAAGTTATATGTCTACACAAATTTGTTGAATTTAATTCAATTGTTGAGTATTGACTGAAAAAATGTTTTAAACTGTATCCATTAAGAAGAGTAAAGAAAGTATTGATATCAAAGACTGCAAACGGTCTGAATTTCTAAAGAAGGTTCGCACCCGTTGGAAAGTCAAAGCATTCGAACCTAAGGGTTTGGTTCTTAGATCGTTGAGACATTTTTTTTTGTAAAAAAAAAAAAGCTTACAAAAGTGCCTGGAGAGCTAGCCACAACTTCTATTACATTTTCCGCAAAATTGTGTTTTTGTTGGCACAAAAGTTGACATTTTTTGAGCATGTTTACACTTTAGCGAAACAACACATACTGAAAAAGAAAGCCTAATGATAAGATTTCAAAATGAAGTTGGTTTACAACATTGTCCGATGACACCAACTCTTCAAAATCTTTTAAAACTTTTGTACTTTCGGTTGTAATTTATGACTCCTTGCGACTCTCGCTCAGAGCCACCAAACGGCGGATTACCGAAGCTCTTGGCTCTGAGCTGACAGCTAAAGCCGGCTCTCGTATCATGAGCCACAGCTCTTGACGCTGCTGAGCTAAGAACGACAGTTTAGGAGCATGAAGCCATCAGCTGGCACTCGCTTGAGAGCTTGCCGAGGGGATAAGGCTCGCTGCATAATACTGTGAGGTGGGGCTCCCAGTTCAGAGCCATAAGCTGTTGCTCACGGGCCCACTGCACCAATAAATAAGCTAATACCCACGAACAACACGGTGTCTAATTATTTGGCGGGATGAACGATTTCAGCTAATAGAAGAATACAGAATTACGTGGTCGTTACAATGGCGCCCGAGCAGGGACGATGGGTTCTGTTCTCTGTAAACTCCCCATTGATAGATGTAAGCAATATTTTATTGTCTAATCTTAATTCTTAATTGTTCACTAAATAGTTTGACTGAGCTTTGTTGAACTTTTAACAACAATACAAAATACTTTCGAAAATATCAACTTGATACTTAATAGTTTCAAATTGATCAGTTAAAATTTTGTGTCCAACAACGGGTTTATCTCAAATTGAACATTTCGGGAATTTTTCCATCAACTCAATATATATTTTACTCATTTTGCGTGTCCATTATTTTCTTCTCCTCCATTACAGATACAGCTGGATAAAGAACGGTAAAAAATTCGATTGGCAGGCGTACGATAATCGTATGCTTCGTCAACCTGGCCGTGGCACACTGGTCATTACCTCACCCAAGGATGAAGATTTGGGACAATATCAATGCTTTGCTTCGAACGAATTTGGCATTGCCACCTCGAATTCTGTTTTTGTGCGCAAGGCCGAACTGAATGCCTTCAAGGATGAGGCTGCGAAAACGGTGGAGGCCACCGAGGGTGATCCCTTCTCGCTGCAATGCGAGGCACCCGATGGCTGGCCCAAGCCCACAGTCAACTGGCTGATCCAACAGAGTACCGACGGTGGCATCAAATCCATCAACAACTCCCGCATGACCCTCGATCCGGAGGGTACCCTCTGGTTCTCCAATTTGACACGTGAAGATGCTAGCGAAGATTTCTACTATGCCTGTTCAGCCACTTCGGTGTTCCGCAATGAGTATAAGATTGGTAACAAAGTGTTGTTGGATGTCAAACAGATGGGAGTGAGTGCATCACAGAACAAGCATCAGCCCAAGAGACAGTATGTGACGCGTAAGAATGAGGTGGCCCTGCGGGGTAAACGGGTGGAGCTGTATTGTATTTATGGCGGGACGCCTTTGCCGCAAACGGTATGGAGTAAGGATGGACAGCGGATACAATGGAGTGATCGCATAACGCAGGGACATTATGGCAAATCGTTGGTCATTAGGCAGGCCAATCTGGATGATCAGGGCACGTACAGTTGCGATGTGTCCAACGGTGTGGGCAATGCCCAATCCTATTCCATCAATTTGAAAATCAATGCCATTCCCTACTTCACCGAGGAGCCGGAGATACAGAATGCGGCCGAGGATGAGGAGGTGGTGTTCAATTGTAGAGCCGCTGGTTTCCCAGAGCCGACCATCCAATGGATACACAATGGCAAACCCATTGCACAACAACCCAGCAATCCCAGGCGCACGGTGACCAATAACTACATCAAAATTGTGCAACTAACCAAAGCGGATACGGGCAATTATGGTTGCAATGCCACCAATTCATTGGGCTATGTGTACAAGGATGTGTACTTGAATGTGTTGGCTCTGCCCCCAGAGATACAGGAAGCACCCAGAGATGAGGCCACTGTGGATGGTAGAAATATAACAATGCGTTGTCGTGTCTTTGGTGCACCCAAGCCACAGGTCAAATGGTTGCACTCGAACAACTGGTTAACCGGAGGACGTTACAATGTCTTGCCCAGTGGAGATTTGTCCATCCAGGAGGTAACCTTTGCCGATGCGGGGAAATATACTTGCTTTGCGATCAACAAATTTGGCAACAAATCCGCGGAAGGTTCACTGGTCGTAAAGGAGCATACCCGCATCACACAAGAACCCCAAAACTATGAGGTAGCCGCCGGACAATCGGCCACTTTCCGTTGCAATGAGGCTCACGATGATACCCTAGAACTAGAGATTGAATGGTGGAAGGATGGCCAGTCGATTGACTTTGATGCCGAGGCGCGTTTTGTGAAAACCAATGACAACTCACTGACCATTGCCAAGACCATGGAACTGGATTCGGGTGAATATACATGCGTGGCACGCACCAAACTGGATGAGGCCACCGCCAAGGCGAATCTCATTGTTCAGGATGTGCCCAATGCACCCAGACTGAAGGGTATCCAGTGTCTGGCGGACAAAGCGGACATCAGCTGGGAACCCCAGGGCGACAATCGTTCGCCCATACTCCATTATACCATACAGTTCAATACCAGTTTCACGCCCGCCTCCTGGGATATCGCCTATGAGAAGGTGCCCAGCACCGATTCCTCCTTTGTGGTGGATATGTCACCCTGGGCCAACTATACCTTCCGTGTAATAGCCTTCAATAAGATTGGTCCCTCGAATCCATCCGAACACAGTGAATCCTGCACCACCCAGCCGGATGTGCCGAACAAGAATCCCAAGAATGTCGTCGGACAAGGCACTGAGCCCAACAATTTGGTCATTTCCTGGACACCCATGCCCGAGATTGAGCACAATGCACCCAATTTCCAGTATCGTGTCAACTGGAAACGTGACATACCCGCTGCCCTGTGGGAGAACAAGGATATCTACGACTGGCGTCAGAACAACATTGTCATCAACGATCAGCCCACATTTGTCAAGTATCAAATCAAGGTGGTGGCCATCAATGAGCGCGGCGAGGCGAATGTGGCTGCCGAAGAGGTGATTGGCTATTCCGGCGAAGATCGGCCCCTGGAGGCGCCCACCAATTTCAGCATGGTGCAACTGACAGACGCCACAACGGCCATCATGGGCTGGACACCCGTTAGCGAGGAGTCGGTGCGCGGCCATTTCAAGGGCTATAAGATTCAGACCTGGACGGAGAAGGAGGGTGAGGAGGGTCTGCGTGAAATCCATCTCAAGGGTGACTCACGTGAGGCCTTGGTTACACAATTCCGGCCCGACTCCAAGAACTTTGCGCGCGTTTTGGCCTATAACGGTCGCTTCAATGGACCGCCCAGTGCGGTCATCGATTTCGATACACCCGAGGGTGTGCCATCGCCGGTACAATCCCTGGAGGCATATCCCTTGGGCTCATCCGCCTTCTGGCTGACCTGGAAGAAGCCATTGTATCCCAATGGCAAATTGACCGGCTACAAGATCTACCACGAGGTGGTTACGGGCAGCTATGTGGGCGTACGCGAGGAGTACAAGCAGCATATTACGGATCCACGTATTACACGCATGAAAATGGCTGGCCTGCAACCCAACACCAAATATCGCATCTCCATTACGGCCACCACCAAGATGGGCGAGGGCGCTCCGTAAGTTTCGGTGTTTTTTTTTAAGAGTTTTTGGAGTGCAAAACTAAATTGATTCTCTTTCTCTCTGTCTCGGCAGGCATTACATCGAGAAGCGCACATTGAGCGGAGAAAATTTGGCCCCAGCCACGCCCAGTTTTACTTGGGAGCAATTGAATTCAGAAAATGGTTTGGCCAAATTTCGCATCAACTGGCATCCCAGCACCGAGGGACACGCGGGCACACATTTCTATTCTGAACATAGGTAAGAAGAAGGATATGGGGGGGGGGGTCCAAAGGACCCTAAAAGCTATGAATCTAAAGATGGACATATTAACGCCAGGCTAGAACTATCTTAGCGAAAGCTCGCATTGATAAACTACTTCAGAAACTGAGATCTGAGGCTTGCAGTTGGATGGGAAACTGTAGCAAATCGGTACAAAAATATACGCAAAATTTGCAAAGTGTGAATTTGCAATTCCAAATGATTTTTCTTGCTATAGATTGTGAAGTTTAGTCAATTTTCATTCGATCCATTTTTCATATCCTTTTGACAATTTTCAGATCCATTGGATGAAAATCTAAGATCAACTTAACATTTAATGGATATTATTAATATTCTTGTTTACGATATTAAAACTATCCAGTCCAAATGGATACCAAAATCATCTAATGGATCATCAACAAATATTCTTTTTCGTTCGATCATTAAAAATCCTAATTAAACCCTTTTTCATTCTTCTCCCACATAGAATCAAGGGTCAGACCCAATGGATTGGCCAGGAAAATCACGAATTGATTAACGATTATCAAGATGTGGGAGGTTTAGAGCCAGATAACGTCTATGAATTCCGTGTGGTGTCTGTCGATGGCAAATTCCAGACAGCGAGTGCAATATCCGAAATCGATACGAATAGTGTGGAGAGCAAAATGGTGCACAATGATAACTTGGCGAATGCCGGCTGGTTCATTGGCATGATGCTGGCCCTGGCCCTGATCATCATATTGTTCATCATCATTTGCATCATCCGACGTAATCGCGGTGGCAAATACGATGTGCATGATCGGGAGCTGGCCAATGGCAGGCGCGATTATCCCGACGAGGGTGGATTCCATGAGTACTCGCAACCGTAAGTGGAATGCATATAAAAATATATACAGAAACCATATTGAAAACCAAATCTAAACATTTTCAGCTTGGATAACAAGAGCGCTGGTCGCCAATCCGTGAGTTCAGCGAATAAACCAGGCGGCGGTGTTGAGAGCGACACCGATTCCATGGCCGAGTATGGGGATGGCGATACAGGTAAGCGCACCACTCACTTGGCTGTAAAAACTAGAGTCCTCTCCTGGTTGTACTAGTCCGAAATTTTTGAGAAACTTTTTTTTTTATTGTTTTTGTTTTGATTTTGATTTCGATTTTGGTTTAGCTGTGGCCACCGCCGCCGCCCATGCCGCAACCGCTGCACGCAAAGTGGGCATCAAGCAGCCGTCTCAGTCAACGCCAACGCCGCCGCCACCCTACGACCAGGCTATTTAGGCATTTGTTTTGTTCCTTTTTCGGTTGTTCTTCTTAAAAACAAAAAAAATAATAAATAAATAAATAATAATCTCTAGCAAAATGATTCTGTTTCGGCGGCGTCGTTTCGGCACGTCCCTTCACCAGGTAGCCCTTCCTTTCTTCTTTAACTTTACATTTCATTTTGCATTTTGCGGCTGTTTCTACGATTTGGCTGGCTTTTTGCCTCAAGCTTTGCTTTCATTTTTTTGCACGTTGTTTTTCGTTTTGATCTAAGACTAACTTTACATTGTTTTTTTTTTTTTTTTGGTTGGCCCCCAAAGACGGTGCTCTAGAGACGCGCCTGGCGGTTAATGATGATTCGAAATAGTTTTGAATAACATTTGAAAAGAATTTAAGAAAATTTAAAAAACCTACAACACGAATTAAACTAAAATGTATTAATTTTTCATATATTACCAACTAAAAATGGTTCTCTTCTTCAAAAATTACCTTTTCACAACAACTAAATGAAGCTCCCTGCTATCGGACAATGCCCAGTGTGTCGTTTAGAACAATCTAGAAAATGAAAATTATTTTATGATGTTTTTTGTACTTATGAGGTCGAAATAAGAAAAAAAAATGTTGCAGAGGGGGGGTCGGAAATGCACCGTTCATTAGTTGGGGGCACTTAAAAATTAGAGATGGATTTTCCATATTTCAATTACGAAAGTATTTATCATTTCTAAATCGTTTAGATAAGTTTTATGAAAGAAATATTATTTAGTTTTAACGTAGAAGTGTCGGTGAATTCCAATTTTGTGTGTATCACAGCGTCAGACTCATTTGATGCAACATTTTCTGACCACACATCGAATACCAACTTTTAATTAGACTTACAGACTATCAAAAAAAATCAACTGTGCAAATCGGTGTAAAACAAAAGACCTGGAAACGAACTTAATTTTCGCGTCAAACACAAATCGAAACAAGCCGAAACTATACACTTACTTAGTCCCACTGTTTCAAATCACAAAAAAAACAAGAAAGAAAGTCGGTCAAGCCCGACTATAACATACTCTGTACTACCCTTAATGTCGCAGCTCGCATTTGTTCACGAGTTATACGCGCTCATCTCTAAGTTTCTCTCTTTTTCTCTTTCTCTCACTAAGATTGCCTCTGTTGAACGGTATGCTGTGGTTATGGTTGGGGGTGTGGGGTTGTTGACAAGCCGTTTTTTGCTCATAACTTGAGTATCGTTCATTCAATCTTTATCATTCCTTCAGCAAAATCGATAATTAATTTTGATTACTAGATATCTCTAGAAGGTACGAACAATCTATCATGAAAACTGTGGGAGATATAATGTTTGTATGATAAATGTATATGTATGTATGATAAACTTGATCTGCCTACAAGTATAAGAAATATATGTCCCATACATGTCAAACCTCTATCTCTTACTATCTCTGAGATCTCTTTGTTCATACGGACGGACGGACAGACAGACATATCTTTATCGACTCGGCTGTTGATGCTAATCAAGAATATACAGCTGCGGCAAAAATAATAGCACCATGAAATACATTTTTCTTTATCGATCATTTGTTTCATAACTATTCATATATTTTACTTGTTTAAGGCTTTTATTTTTACTTTAGGCTCGAATTTATCGAAATACAATGCAAGTGTCGTCGATAATAACATGAAATTGAAATATTTACATTAAGAATGTGAACGTTGAACATTTTAGCCGGCAACAAAAATAGCACTACTTCAAAAACAACTTAAGAAAACGAAAAAAAAACGAAAAAAAATCGCGAAGTTCTGGTATATTTGTATTCATTTGTATTCTTCATCGATATAGTGTATTAATATTTGGTTGTAAAACCTTTGGCAGCAATGACAGCAGCACAACGTCTCGTCATAGGATTGACCAAATTTTGGCACCCTTTCCCGTGGAATACTGCTCCATGATTCTTGAATGATAGCCCAGAGCTCCTGATTATTCCTTGGTTTTGCATTGGAAACATATTTTTTTACATCAGACCAAAGATTCTCTATCGGGTTTAAGTCTGGAAACTGAGCAGGCCAATCCATTAGGTGAAGGGATCTGTCTTGAAACCACTTACGAGCTTTCTTGCTGGTATGTTTAGGGTCGTTATCCTGTTGGAAGACCCACAACAACGGCATTTCGTATTCCGCATAATGCAGCATCACTGTTTGCAAAATATCGCAATAGACATGTTGATCCATAATACCTTTTATCCAATGTATTGGACCCACTCCGTAATAAGAAAAGCATGCCTAAACCATGATACTCGTTCCACCGTGTTTTATGGTCTTGCAGGTGAAACTCGGGCGGTATTCTGAATTGAGGGGGCGCCGTACATAGGATCGAGATCCTCTCCCTCCAAATAGCACGATTTTGCTTTCATCCGACCATAGGATGTTTCTCCACTTTTCTGCCGGCCAATTCAGGTGCTCTTTGGCAAACTCTATTCTTTTTGCCACATGCTTCGCATTCAAAAGTGGAACTTTTCTCGGACTACGGGCACTTAATTAATAATCTTTTAAGCGATTCCGAACTGTCCTAATGCAAGCCGATATGTTAAGCTCCTTCTTTAGCTCAGTAGCCGGCTTAAAGGGGGCCTTCTTGCACTCGCGAACCAGTCTGTTCACCAGCAAATTAGACATTGCGACTTTTCTACCGCGTGTTTCTGGTTTATTTTTATAATTTAAGGCATTACTAATCATTTTATTGGAGCAACCGACGATTTGCCCCACCTGAGCGTAGGTGTTGCCTTCCTCGATAAGCTTTTTAATGATTTCCCTCTTTTCGTCACTACAATGCTTTCCGCGACCCATAATTAATAATTTTTTTGAACTTAATGATAGTGTGGCGACTCGACTTTGCAATACGACGCATTTACTGTCCGCAGACACAACAACAATCATCATGTCGCATGTCTGTTCCTCGGAATCTCAAAAAATCCGTTTATCAGTGCTATTTTTTTTGCCGCTCTGTTTTGCACTTCGTTTGCTGAGATGCCTTATACAGAAAAACCGTTAGCAAATTGAGCATTAACACATTACTCTCAGAGAGATCACATGTAAGCCTATACTGTACAACAAAATTATTAAACCAATTACAAAAAAAACAAAAGATGTATTGCATCAAAGAATTTTATATGACGCAGTGCTATTATTTTTGCCGCAACTGTATATACTTTATAGGGTCGGAGATGATTCCTTCTGGCTGTTGCATACTTTTGCACAAACTTAATCTACTTTATGTACTTTCGGTACAGAGTATAAAAAACGTTAAAAAAAATGCAGTTTTAAAAGTTTCACAACTTTTTTATTCAAATAGTTTTCTGTCCACTTTTGATGCAAAATTAACTAAATATATTAGCATAATAGTTTAAAACAAAACCATTATGGCGAATATACGTTTTTATTTTCAGTTCAATCAATTAAAGTTGCACTTAATTTCCGATATAGTCATCTACATTCTCAAGCAAAAACATTTCTTATCTTTAACGTACCGTTACTTTTGAGTTCTCAATTCTTGGTTTGATTTTTTGTGTATTTTCGTAACAGTGGGACATTTTGGTATAACATTTGTAAAAATATATTTTTTTCTGATAACTTTTTTTTTTCCTTTTTCATCGTCTAGATTGCTCAAACGACACAGGGTTGTATGGGCTAGTCTATTTTTTGTGCTTCTCGCGTACTTTAGTCCCAAATGCATTCCTTGCAGGTAGCTGGACTCAAGTGCACTGTTCAAATGTTTTTATACCCGTTACTCGTAGAGTAAAAGGGTATACTAAAGTCGTGCAAATGTATGTAACAGGCAGAAGGAATCATTTCCGACCATATAAAGTATATATATATTCTTGATCAGCATCAACAGCCGAGTCGATATAGCCATGTCCGTCTGTCTGTATGAACACCAAGATCTCAGAGACTAGAAGAGCTAGAGCAACCAATTTTGAAATGTCTGCACGCAGATCAAGTTTATTTCAAATTTTTGACACGCCCACCCACGCCCCCACAATAAAAAATGTTGAATAACTCCACACAATAAATAACCACAATTTTTGAGATATCGAATCAAATTTAAAACGTAGATTTATATTCGCAACATCTATAAGCCCTGAAATTTTCATCAAGATCGGATGATAAATAGCCGAGTTAAAGAATGTTGCATACTTTTCGGCTGACCCACCTCAGGCATACAGGAAGGCATACGGGTATATCGAAGTCGGTTTGAGCCGACTTTAACTTACGCTCTCGTTAAACACAGCTTTTGTAGTGCATTACTTTTTCGTCAGGCGTAATGCATACTTTTGACAGAACACATTTAGCCCTGCTCCTGTGTGTATTGCCGATCACTTCCATCATTCACAACAGAGAGAGCCCTGTCTCTCTCGGCTTCGCCTTATTTATTCCACCATGCATGAGACTTGATTATCTGAGTATATAAATACGTTTCCTTCTTTGACCGTGAGTGTGCTAAGGCAGGCTACGACCTCTGCTTGGTACACACAACAGTGATCAGGAAGGCGGAACGATAAGTTTAAATCAATGTTAAGAGAGAAAACGCCTCCTACTTTTTCGTCGAGCTTAGAAACATCAATATAGATGTTAATGGCGTCAGCTCTGCTATGGGGAAGGTTGTCCCAATCGTGTCGGCTTGGAATATAGACGTCGTATAATTTGTCGAACGTTGTTTGTGGTATACAGTAGTCTGTATTTAGTGGTATGGTAGAGTGTCCCGAATTACCCCTGTTCGAGGCATCGGATTATCGTAGTCTTAGGGCTTTTGTGATAGTAATCAATAACTTTATTTACAAAGTGTCAAGAGCTTATTTTTATACCCTTGCAAAGGGTATTATAATTTTGCCCAGAAGTTTGCACCGCATAGAAATATTCATTTCCGACCACATAAAGTATATATATTCTTGATCAGGGTGACGAGCTGATTCGATTAAGCTTTGTCCGTCTGTCTGTTTCTACGCAAACTAGTCCCTCAGTTTTGTAGCTATCGAGCTGAAATTTTGCACAGAGTCTTCTTTTGACTGCACGCTGCTAATATGTCGGAACCGCCCGGATCGGATGACTACTTCTTGTAGCTGACATAGAAACGATCGGTCGAAGAGTTAATTTTACAACTTTCCTAGTAGGGTGGGGTACGTACGAACTTTTCTAGTAAAATAAGTGTATGATATTTGGCAGTCGAGTTTGAGCTACAAGACTGAAAGGAACTTATATTTGTTTGTTTATTTATGTGCTTAAATTGTTGAAACCAATATTGTGACCAATAAAATCAATCAAAATGCCACACGAGTGTCTTCAATGTCCCAGGAGCAACGGCCGCCGCTATTCGCGAATAAAATCTAGCATCTCCGTCAAGTAGAGCGTGCGCGTGATTAAGACAAGAACTTGCAAGGGTATAAAAACTTCGGCATGGACGAAGTTAGCTTAGCCTTCTCGTTAGGAGTGTTTATTTCCAATCTTTACAAAATCGGTTATGCTGTTTTTTTTATAAAAATGTTTCAAAAAAATTATAAAGAAGTCGAAATTACAAAAAAAAAGGTTAAATTTCTTTCTTAAATGGTAGTCCCAAACCTCGGTCTCGATGACCAAGGGCAGAAAAAAAGTTTGATTTTGTGACATTATCGTAGGTTTTTGTTGAAGTTTGTGCTTAGCTTTCTGGTTTATTTTCTTCCTGTATTTATGTGTTTTTTAAATGTTTGTTAATTTTGCACCTGAATTTACATATTATGTTATTAAATTTATTTTCATTGTACAATTTTTATTTCTTTCTTTTATTTTGAAAAATACACACACACACACACACCAACCAACCAACCAACCAACCATTCCATTCGTAAACAAAAATATAAATAAATAAAAACAAAATAATCAGGCATGAACGAAGATGGCTCCTTTATTGGCCAATATGGACGCAAAGGACTTTGATTTATAATAAGCAAGCTGCGCCGTCGTCATCGAACCGAGCCCTCCACAACAAACAACAAACAACTACAAACACCACAGCGCCCAAAATTCTAAATAAATATGTTAAAAACAAAACTGCCAAACAAAAAGAACAAAAACAACAACAACAACAACAACAACGATGAAGCAGCTAAAAAAGGCTATCCACAGAAGAAGAAGAAGAAGACGAAAAAACGAAGAACTCGAACTTGTTTTTTTCCCACAGTGCAGTGCTCGCTCTCTTATCCACACCAATTAAGCTCACTCTCTATCCAAAGCACCATGTATATCTCCCTCCCTCTGTCTCTTTGTGTCACTCTATCTGTCCCCCTCGTACATGTAATGCATATACATATACATACATAATAATTTACACGTAACAATAAGTTATAATTTAATTCTCTTTTTTATATTATGTAAAATCTCCTGTTTGACACGATATTTCTTTTTTTTGTTTCTTAATTTTAGTAATTTTTTGTTTTTTTTTTTTGCTTTTAATTTCGTTTAAATTTGTGGACAGTGAAAAAAGAGAAACTTTGTTTTGTAAACGTTGAAAACAAACAAAAAAAATTAATAACATATTGTGGTAAATACATTTTTTTGTAGAGCTATTTAAAAATTTTGCGAAAAAGAAAGAATCAAGAATCATCATAAGCGTATATAGAAATATACAAATTTTTTATATACATATATATATATGAATTAGAAGGTTAAAAAATAAAGAGAAAAAAATAAAAACTGAATTGAAAAATGATATTTATTTGAAGGGGAGGAAAGCTGCTGCCTTTTTCTAATGTACTTTGTGTAATCTTTTGTTTAGTTGTAATTTTAGTTGCTCCTGATATTAAGATGAAAGGTAAATTCTTTTGTTGTTTTCCAAAGCATGTTAATTTTAATTTGTAGTTGCTAGAACCTGCCTCTCCCTCTCTCTGTCTAACTGAAACTAAACATAAAACCACAAAAATCGCGCGTCTAAACAAACTAAAATCGCCACTCATTTCTGGTGTTGGGGGGACAAAAACTTGTACCTACATACAACAAAAATTGAAGCAACTTGTTTAAAAATGTATGTTGTTTTCTCTCCTAGGTCAATTCACCGAGGATGGCTCATTCATAGGCCAGTATGTGCCGGGTAAACTTCAACCTCCAGTTAGTCCACAACCTTTAAACAATTCTGCTGCGGCGCATCAACAACAGGCTACGCCACCATTAACAGCCGGAGCTGGTGCTGCAGCCTCATCGCCCGGAGTTGCCGCTGGAGCTAATAATACAACAGCTGCTGTGGCTACCTATGTCTAAACCAAAAAAAAACACCCTCCACCCCCCCCAAAAAACCTTATCCAATGTAAACTCCTTTCTTTTATTTCTTATTTTTGTTGCTTTTCTATTCTCGAACTTGTCTGTGTGTGTAAAACGAAACTGCTTTAAGTGTCTGACTAAAAACAAAACAAATTCAAAACTTTAACAAGACGATAACTCGCAATGAATTTAAAGCATTTACTTTTGCTTCTTTTGCTTACATATATAGAGTAAAATTTTTTTGGTACAAAAAAAAAAAATGAAGAAAAGAAAAACCCTATAAAAGCAGCAGCAGCAGCCTTAAAGCCTAATTTTTTTTATAATTGTCTAAGCAAAATAAGAAAGAAAAAGAAAATGTTGCAAACTTAATTTGTAAGTGAAACGATCTTAGTTGTTAGTATATATGTATTTGTATGTACACTTGAACGCTAAAAACGAAAGCCCCGTACCCATACTCAGAACGACAGAAAATTCATATAATAAGATACATCTTGGCTTTGCTTTGATGCTCATGTGCTATGTTAGAAAGTGTTTCTATTTGTGTGAAATACTGTGACGAAAGGCATTTTCTGACAATCTGAGTACACAAGCCCTTAACTGTAAATATCGAATCGAAAACAGACCGACGTTGGAAACTTTTGAAAACTGTTTCTTTGACAAGCAAAAAAAACTATATAAATCAAGGTTGAATTTTGAATGTATTGAAGCCGACAATAATTACACTAGTTTACAAAAAAAGAAAAATTAAATGACCGATTTCTACTGAAACTATTTTTAAATGTAGTTTGGATTGGTGATCTCAAAAATCAATTTCAAACATTTTTTAAATATGAATTTTTTTCCATTTTTTCGGTAGGTGCACTTACATTTTTTGCCATGTCTCAATTCATAATCGTTAGATGGTGTCAAGCAAGATATGAATCGAAAGGTAATTGAATGGTCAATAATAACTTAGAACATTGTTTTCAGATCGGTTTAGCAGTTTGAATACAATGACCAAAAATATTTTAAAAAAAATCGATTTTTTGCTTGCGAAAATGCAAGAAATTTCATTTTTAATCGCCTAGGAAAAATATACAAAAAATCCACAAAAAATTATTTTTATTCTTTCGACTTAAGAATCGCACTTTTACAAAGATAATAAGGTATTGATGAAGAAAATCTATGGAAAAATATTCAATTTCAATTTAAGTGAAAGCACTAAACGTCGAATTTGAGTATTTTAAGTGTATAGAAAATTTGTTTTTTTCATTTTTCTTCGTCTTCTGGTAATATTAGAACCAATTACAGAACAGAACAGAATTCGAAGAAAGTGAAAATTTATTCAAAAATACAATTTTTCAGCACTCAATTGCTCACAGCTCCTGAATTTATTTATAGATTTTGTTCATCGATGTCTTGTTTTCTTCGCGGAAGTGCGGTTCTTAAGTAGAAAAAATAAAAATTGTTTTTTTGAATTTTTAAATATTTTTTCTAGGAGTGTGGAAACGAAATTTTTGGGTTTTCGGGCAAAAAAATCAATTTTTTGTATATTTTTTTTTATTATTGTATTCAAACTTCTTAACCGATTTGAAAATAGTGGTTTTGCGATTATTGACCATTCAATTACCTTTCGATTCATATATTGCTTGACTTCATCTGACGATAATGAAGTGCACCTACCGAAAAAATGAAAAAAATTCATATTTAAAAAACGTTGCCATGAAAAAATGTTTGAAACCGATTTTTGAGATCACCAATCATAACTACACTTAAAAACAGTTTCAGTAGAAATGGGTCTTTTTGGCTGTAAACTAGTCTCGTCTCATGATACTAAAATAATGGGCAAATACAAAGGAAACAGAGATTTGGTTATGCCCTCATAGAATAGTTATCATCAAACATCCGCTGAAGTGCTTGTCTTGATGCAATGAATGCGAACAATGACTTCGGCTCGTGTGTCCGTGTGAATTGTCGAATGGAAAAGCTGATTTAAATCATGAATTTTTTAATATTTACATATACAAAATTCCAGTGGAACTTTCGCAGACTATAAAAAAATAATTAGGGTATTCACCAGAAGGGGAATGTTTAAAAAATCGCTCGTAAAAGTGAATAAAAAACTTGGTATCAAGCCATTTCGGGATTTTTGGCTTCTAAATATGCGGTCACACCAAAAAAATCAAATTAAATGTCCGTTTAGCTGCATCTGGCCAGTATATAATTTGACACATTTTATACAAGACCTAGAAATAGCTGCAGTTTTCCTTATTGATGCATTTTCATCTGATGACTCGAAACAAAAAAAAGTGCAATGGCTACACCTATAACTAAAGTTCCATTTGGCGACGAAATATAGTCGACACAAAGCATGGGTCGGCAGGGTTCAATTCGATAATAAAAGCGAACTGTTTGCCAGTTGACTTATTTGGGAACACAAAACTTGGTTCTTAACTTTGTCTTGGCATTTTTATTTTGATTTACATTAACAAGTCACAAAATTCACAGCCTGTCACAAAACAGCTGGTGTACCATAACAATTACTTGGGTAAATCACTAAGGTGCGCTCACTAGCTCATGTGTAGTAAATTTACCAATTATGTTATTACGAGGGCTGGTGAATAGCCTAAATATTTGTTTATGATCCATTTGACAATTTCGGTATCCATTTGAACTGGATAGTTTAAGTATTGGATATTAATAAGATTCAATTAATGTTAGATTGATCTTAGATTTTAATGCAATGTATCTGAAAATCGTACAAAGGATATGAAAAAACCAAAGATGGAAACCAGTTCTGAAGCGAACCGCTTTTTCAGCTGATAAACCGAACCGGCAGAAAACTACTCAGTTCACTGACAACTTTTAATATCAAAACGCTAACTTTCAAGTCATAGTACTTGTAATTTGGAGAATTTTTATCGTTTTCCTAAATTACTATTTATCAGAATTGATATTTGGCGCTGCCAGATTGATGTAGTCTTTAACATAACATAACATAACCGCACATCTCCTGCAATTGGCCTCCGACCTCTTAATATACCTGTTATCCGACTACATTTCTTCCTCGAAAGTTACTAATTGATTTGTGTGAGTATCCCGTTTCCTCTACGGGACGGTATTCTCAATATTCCGTTGTGCTTCTTCACCTTAATTCAACTTTAGCCAGGAGAATAATTTCCTTTACGAAATAAAGCGTTTTAAGAAGCACTGTATAATGGCACCGCAATGGTAGGCCAAGAACCTTATTGCGGCATAGGCCTATATACCATTAGAAAGCTGCTTCGATTCAGCCAATCCGACATATAATTTCCGTTCAAACCCTGGTGGCATATGGAGCAATCAAATAATGCACTTTTTTTTTAAGTATAATCCTTTGGACTAAGACCGAATATCCGACTTCCTATATCCGGACACTCGCAAAAGGATTTTACAGCTATTCAAATGTTTTCTAGAAATCATAATAGTCGGAAATTCGAGAACGGAAACAGGCCTTCATAAATTGAAAGTGAACCACTGGACCGAACCAAAACTGCGGTTTGGTTAGCACCAAAACCCATTTAATGAACCGAATCGGCGGTTTAAAATCTGTGTAAATCACTGAACAGAATCAGTCCCTATACCCTAGCGGTTTGCAACCCTGGACAAAACTTATCCATCCTTAATGGATCTTGAGATGGATGGACCAGGGAACGGTGGGAAAAGTATATCAAAAAAAATGATTGATATTCGAATTTTTAACGATTTTATATTCGCAAATGTTATGATGGCAAGCAGGAAAGCACTAGATAGATTGCAAATCTACTGGATTTCCAGCTTCTGGGGCAACAAAGGTACTAAGGAAAGATTTCCTTACAGACGCTTTATGCATGCAAGATATAAGAGATAGCAGAGAAAATACCAAAGTAAGAGTGAAATCTCCAAAACTATATGCCAGACAGCAGATAAAAGACTCACGCACTATCTGCTACAGCCACAGAGAAGAGACTAAGACTGCTTATAGAGGCATATTAACTAGCTAGGCTTTAACGACAATTTTCAACTGCAGGAAATGCATGGAACCTGAAGACGTAGAAACTCTAGAATACCTGATCTGCAGCTGTACAGCAATTGCTACGCGAAGCTTCACTTCTTTGGAAGAGGCCCCCCCCCAAACAAATACTGACATTCGTCAAAGAGTCAAAAATCCTCTTGGATTGCTTACTCAAAATGGTAACCCAAACACCTACCTTGGTTGCAACATTGTCCAATTCGATACCTTTTTTGTGCATGTAAAAAGTCAAAGAAAATGAACCATATTCCGAGAGTCTTTCGCATAAAACCTACTTTTATGGTTGGAATTCTTAAAGATGTAATTCCCTGCAAAGGAAGTACCAATGCGGAGTCAAATTAAAAGCTGAACCAAAGTTTTGGTTTAACATCCATTTCAAATCAATGTTTTTTATGATACAAGACCGTTTCCAACTTTTATTTTCAAAACGATATTTATAGTTAAAGGTGACATTTGGACATGTCTTGCAAAACGTTCAAGTGTACATATATCAGTCAAGAGAGCCAAGGCCATTTATACAGCTGTCCTTAAGTACTATGTATGTAATTTGTCTCAGTTCAGCTGTAAATCTGGCCACTTTGCTGCTGTTTTTTGTTCGCTTGTAACTTGAAGATAACAAAAATTTAACAAATGAATGTGTTCAATCTATATATGGATAAAAATACCAACCCCAAAAACTATGCTAAAACTTTTTCTAACCGCAATTTAGTTGCCTGAATAAGAAACCCCTTTTTTTTATACTAAACTAAAACCTAACCTCCACAACCACAACCCCTTTTTTCGTAAGCAGCGGCAATTCCACTCACAATATAATTTATGTATAAATTAAGTTCTTCTTTTCGTCCATAGTGTAATAAATCTATAATTTTGTCCATTAATTATTTAAGTAAAACAATTAGTTAATACAAATCTAAACGAAGAAACTATTGAAAGTAAATTCGGCATATGCTTTGTGAAAGACCGATGTCCCTAGAGGCTGTTTTTCAATTGTCCATGTTTGATGTTAAGTTCCATTTTATTATTTCTATGGATTACAAAATTGACGAGGAGGTTGAAGTCAACATTGCCAAAATTGAGAATATTTTCAAATTCCTTTAAAAAAAATGCGCAAAAGTGCGCATTGATACTAAGTAAAATGGAAGCAGAATTATGACTCTACAAGGTAAAACAAAAGTAGGAGCCTAAACTAATCAAAACCAAAATTTGGTAGGACTTTGCAAAGTTGAATTTTCTTCAGAAATTTTAATTAAGTTTTTCACATTTTTCTACAAATTTGACCAAAAAATGAGAAAATTTCCTTAAGCGCTCGATTTCTATTTCGAAAAGCATCTTTCCAAACGGCCTATGTTCAAAATGGAGCTCCTAGAACAGCGATAAGCATCCACCGGTGCGTTGCGTTCTCAAAACTCGGCCCTGAATTCTTTTCAAAACTCAAGTAAATGAAAACAACAACAAAATACAAGCTTCGCGACCATAATAAATGTTGTAGTAGGGCCGGCCATTTTGTTAAATTTTAGTAACCAAAGCTGTTGTTAAATATCACAATTATTGTCTGACTGGGAAACATTCAATCACATTCTCAAAAAGCGGACGTTTTCTTGTTCCACTAACATAAACAAAGAACAGCTGATTGAAATGCTATGTCTGCAATTGTATGTCATCCGCATGTCAAGCAGCATGCTCTCCTAATAGTAACACCACGATAAAGCTAGCTTTCGGGATTCTTACATAAGAAATATTACTGCATTTTAACATTCTATTACAAAGAATGGAACACTTGCCGGTTGCCTTGGCCAATGCACAACTCCGGGGGTCCGTACACTTCTCTCCCACTGAGCTAAAACCCACTTCCAGCATGGCAACACGCCTTTGACAGAGCAAATGTTCCTATTGGTGTTACTTGTTGAGTTCGATTGTATATCGATAGAAAAAGCTATATGCTGTGACAATGGCTAGATCATCCATGACAGTGATTTGATCATCCTAGCGAATGGAAAGTACACAGAATGAAAAAGGTCATTTAGATCATCCAACGGATGATCTCTAGTATGTGCCAGTGGAACAAGGGTATAAGATATCATAGAAATAAAAGCAGGTAACATCTCCAGGACCTGTGTTTCGCATTTAAGTCCCAATTAGGTTATCGAAGTCTGCCGTAGACCAGGTGAGGGCCGGTGGCCGGTGTCCTACACTAGTGACAACCTGAATAGATGCCGTTTAAAGCCTGTCTTGTCTCACTGGGCTCAGCTGGAAGTATAAGAGTTGTTGTCGAGCTAGGATCGCAGCGTTTCAACTGGGGAAGCCACTTGGATGATCGGCCTTATGTATGGCGTATCCTGCTATGAATATGAAGGTGCCGGGTTTAAGTCAAGTCTCTGTTAGAAGCATCAGGAGGAATTACGTTAGTTCTTCTACGTGGCTAACAACTCCCCTTGCGTAAATTTAAACCCATTTTGTACGTTCTCTCATCAGGTTTGTGCACATCTCCCTGTGAAGCTCCATCACCATTTCTTGGAGCGTGTCTATTTTGGCATTCATCGCCACAATGGCAGACTCAAGCCTCTCAAAATGGGGAATGGGAACAGCATGGTTAAGGCTCATGCTGTCCATGCTGCTCGTTGCTGCTGCTATTGTTGATGTTGGCACCACCTGCCCTAGCAGGGTTCACAATTTGCAAGCTAGATTTGAACGAGTCTGCAAAGGATATACCATCTCGAACAAGTACTGGAGGGCAAGTGCTTGGTCGCCTGAGTGGGTTGATCGCAACGGTAGGCGGACGCTCCTTTGTCTTGGCCACATAAACACAATACAATAATACTTAAGCTGCCTTTACACTTTTCATATATCTCTAAATAGTAGGTTGTCAAACTTCTCTAAAGAGAATCTCTTATCGAATTGAACCTGTCAAATTACATCAAAAAACCCAACATTTTCCAAATATTTAGAGTTATTTGCTTTGTTATCACACTATCGTCAGAGAGTCTCTTTAGAGATGTATGCTTTAATAGTAATACAATTATTAATTAACTCTGTTCAGTTGAATCCCTGCCAATAAGTTAAATCTTATACAGCTTTGGTCTCTGGTCTTAGCTTTAAAGCAGTCAACATACATTTCGCAAACAGGGTTTCAGTCGCTGGCCAGCGGTAAATGAAGTAGGCTACAGCTGTTTTGCTTCACTTTATTTTAGCACTTGCTCTAAAGCAGGGGCCGTTTTGGCGTTGCGTGTGTGTGTTTAGCCACGCGAGAGCGCGCATTTTTAGCACTTCTTTGTTGTTGCAAAAATGAGCAGTATAAGCTCGAATCTGTGTTGCCAACTGTTGCAGCCCAAAAGTAGCTAAATCAACTGTTAAATATAGCAAAAAATGGCCAAGTATAATACAAAATAGCTAAGAAAACTCGCGAGTTTAAGCAGGTTCGAGGTAATGTTATGTTTGCGTATAACTCTAAAACAGGAACACAGCACACCACAAAGAAGGCTGGTAGACTGTACAGCTATTTCAGGAACCTCCCGGTCCCATAATCAACGGTCTGTGCCTATCTAGTGCAAGTTAACAGCTGCCTCCTTATGCCATCGCTGCTATTTCATAAAATCTTTACAGCAAAAGCCGATTTCTATCAATCGGAATTGATAAAAGATGCGAATTCCAAGCCAAAAAGTCAAAGATAAACGGAAATTTGAAATTACATGCCGTAAAAATACAAACGGATTTCGGAAATGGACATTTGCAGCCATGCTCCCATTTTCGCTTTCGCAAAAATTTGACAATTTTGAGTCCAAATTTGGTCCAGAAACCGGTTTGAAATCGCAAAAGTTTTGCGAAAGCGAAAATGGGAGCATGGCTGTTGGAGCATTTATCAATCCCGATTCTGCATAAACTTAAAAACGGCAGCAGGAAGTTATTATGTGAAACAGGCGTGGAAGCCAATACAAATGCACAAAATACAACTCAAGCAAGAGGGTTTACAAACGCCACAAGAAATAGAAAGAGAAAACCGATTTGTGTGTGTGTGTGTGTGTGGTCGTTGCTGTCTCAAGAACATGATACCTCAATTTGGCTAATATGATGCCGCTTCACTCGACTTCAGTTGGTAGATTATTGAAAATTTATACTTGATCAGGGAGCAAGTTGTTCTGCTGAATACGGCCATTGTTGTTGCGTTCGATTTTGTCGGATACATGGGAGAGAGAGAAGAGAGACACAGACCTTCGCAGAGATGCAGACCTTCGCTCGGAAAGAAAGAGAGGAGAGCACGCATATGAAATTGTTTTTGCTTTTTATAATCTTATGGCCGAGTGAATCGTATGCGCGCGCGGGATATTCCTTTGCGCAAAGCAAAATCAAATGCGTGCCGTGCGGAATAGGCTAGGCACCCCTGATATAAAAGTTTCATATAGATTTTTGATGAATACTGATGGTACAGTTTTCCATAGGTATTTTTATCAGTCTAAATAGCTGAATATTGTCACACGTTTAAAGCAGCTTAAAATTGGAAAATTCATTTTCAAAAGAGCTTCAATTCCAAACTGTTTTATTAGAATTTTTGCACTTTTGAAATAGCTAGAAAATGGCAGGTTTCTGCAAAACTGAATAGTTTCCAGCTATCGACCTAGATTTGTTAGAAATATAGCTAAATTGGCAGAGTTACGCATAAACAGCATTTTGCTGTTTACACGTATACGAGCCGAACGCATGACAAAGCTGAGGAGAAGAGAGAAAAGGACTTTTAGTCGCTGGCTAGCCTCTGTTGCTGTCAAGTCGAAGCAATTTCACGGCGCTTTTTTTCACACACTAATACACTCTCACTTTTTGGCCTCGCTCTCGTTGACCAACGCTGCTCTAAAGCTGACTTCAGCCTCTTTTCAATTCATTTGGTCCTTGATTTCATACATGTTAGTTCGTTTTCCCTTAGTTTATCAACTCTACTGCCAATTTGTATGTGAGAACTAATTAAACCAACTCCCTGTCGCCGTTTCATTCCGTCATTCCTCACAAAAGTGTAGCCTTGGGACATATGAAAATAGTATGAAATAGTATATGAAATCGAATTACAGTTGCAATCAGATTGATTTTCTTGTAAACATAATGACTGCCATTATTCAGGAAACAAATTTTTGCAAAACTTTTCAGTTAATTTTTCCTATTTTAAAAATGTTAACAATTCAATGTGTAATAAACTATTTTTTTTTATTTTTTGGTACACACAAAGTGACATTAGCAACTAAAGAAAACTACAAAAACTATATATTGTACATTTCATTAAATAAATACCAAAAAAATATGAATAAAGAAACAAACAAAAAAAAAAACGATTAAATTTTTATTTTGAAAATTTGGAAATTAGCTTGAAACTTTGCTTGAGTCTAAGTTTTGCTGATATATAATGACTTATATTATATATATATACATGTATATGATAGGTATAAACGAGTTAATTTGGTCACACATACAGGGTTTTTTGCTTAGTAAAATTTTGTGCATTAGATTTAAAAACAAGAATTTTGTCATTATTGTGCAAGGCTTTTTGTTGTTGTTATTTCAATTTAAAATACAAACAAAAAAATATGTAATAATAATGTAATCCCTGCTCCCAATTCTCCCCCATATTAGCTTGTGCAACAACAACAACAACAACAACAGACCAAGAAATTGCCCCACATAAAGTTCACACACACACCTGCACACGCATATCCCAACGATTAAGAGAAAGAGAGAGAGAGAGCGCAAAGTGAAGAGCGAAAAGTTGGATCATACACAAACACTCACACACACACACACACACATTAGAATTCGGCACTTGCATAAAGTTGGCATACTTTTAGGCTTGGTATGATATAACAGTTTTGCAGTCATTGCCAGCCAGCTTCAAAGTATGCTATATAAATGAAGTCGTGCCGAAAGCTAATACATTCACAGAATATGCTGCTATTATAACATACTTATATGGGCTATATATATATTTATATGTACATGTATAGACAACAACGATCGAATATATATATATATATATATATATATATATGAAAAACAAACAAACAAACAAATCTATATATATAAAAAAATATATATGTATACAATATATAGAGAGATGTATAAGATTTTGCCTAGATATTGTGATTTCCTAAAACACAAAACAAAATATTGAAACAAAATATTTCCACACCAATTCGTAAGCCCTTGCAGAAGCAAGCAGCTGAAAGCCCAAATAACTTACGCTGAGCCCATCCAGCACTCAAAATATATAAGAACAAGCAAGAAAATCGGTGAAGCCTGACTGTAATAGCAGCTGAAGGCAGCCAATAGATGACGCCACTTCTGCCTGGACGCGGGCAGTAACTTTCTTTTGGTCATAACTTGAGCATAGTTCATCCGTTCTTTATCCTTCATTCGGCAAATCGATACATAATCTTGATTACTAAATATTTCTAGAAGGTAAGAACCATCTATCTACGAAACTGTGGAAGATATGACGTTTTTTCTAAATAGCGGGGGCGGCAGGGGGCGTGGCAAAAATTGATAATAAACTTGATCTGCCTGCAAGTATAAGAAGTGTTTGTCCCATATGTGTCAAACCTCTATCTCTTACCATCTCTGAGATCTAAGGTGAAATCTTTTGGTCGTTGCGCCCACTGGAAATCACCCGAAACTTTGTGTATCGTATCGTGAAGTTATTTGAGGATACTGATGGCATAAAAGACCGCTCACTGTTCGAACGCCACAAGCCATCAAAGCCGTGAAAGATCAAAAACGCAAGACAAAATCGAAATCATTAAGTCGCCAGTGAGCGAATTCTGTTTACTGACGAAAAATATTTTCACCATAGAGAAATCGTTCAACAAACAGAATGATAGAGTAGTGTGTGCTGTGTCATTGAAAACAAGCGAGCGAACTCATTCCGCTAGTTCAGAGAGGTTACCATTCGACTTATGTGATGGTTTAGTGGGGATTCCTATGTTGAGGGGGTCACCAAACTCCATTTTTGTGAAAAAGGAGTCAAAACTTGTGCGAAAGTGTATCAATCCGACGTTTTAGAAAAGGTTGTGAATCCTCTCAAAACGACATTATTTGTAGAAAAAGCCGTGGAAATTTCAACAAGACTCCAAACATGGCTAAAATAACCAAGTACCGAACTTAATTTCTATGGATGATTGGCCTGCTGGTAGTCCAGACCTGAATCCTACAACTGAACTACAAACTTTGGTACGTTCTCAAGGCTATGGCTGGCTCCACTTGACACCCAAATATTGTGTTTTTGAAGCGCACTTTTGTCCGAGCAGTGGACAATTTCTCAATCGATGAGTAGCCAGAGAGACTTCGGTGTTGCTGGAAGGCACAAGGCGGATATTTCGAATAAGCTGTTCTACGATTTGTAGCCATTGAGTGACCGAACAAATAGAAGAAAAAAGTTTTGAAAAATATTCATTTGATTTCATTTAATGACCAAAAAACCGCTAGCTAAGCGAAGCAAGCTAAATTACTTGCGTGGCAGGTCCGTTAACTCTGTTAACTCTCTCCGTTTTAACTCTTTTAACTCTGATTTTAATGTACATTTGGTTGATCTACGAAGAATTCAAAAAAAATTGCACATTGAAACCATGTGTCTAAAATCAATTTCTAGCGCCCGCTGAGAAGCATAAAGATTTCAGGTTGAGGTATTTTAAGGTATTTTAGGTATTAAGGTATACAACTACAAGTGGATCACGTATGTACAGCTAGTGGGACTGTGACGAAGTTACTTGAGACCTGTGAACAATTTGCGGTAAGCACCAAGTTCTAATACCTCACACTGAACCCATTTGGGGAATATGCCTTCACGTTTTATATCTCTATCGACTATGCCAAAGCTGTATCGGAAGGTATCAAAAAGAATGAACAGCTTTGTCCCGGTTTCATGCTGGCAAGATCTTCTGAACACAATGCTTCCGATACAGCAATGACTATTCGAAAGAGCTATAAAACGTCAGTCGAAAGGCCTTTTTCATCTATGAAACAATAAAATGTTTGTTTGAATATGAAGATGTTGTATTAGAACTTGGTGTTTACCAGAAGTTGTTCACACGTCTCAAGTAACTTCGTTAAAGTCCCACTAGCTGTACGTGGAAAATGTGTCAAAATACATTAAAGTACCTCCGCTTCTCAGCGGGAACTAGGAATTGATTTTAGATACATATTTTCAGGGTGAAATCTTCCTAGAGTTCTTTGTAGATTCCTAATGTACCTGCTTTTTGGCAGTCGTATCAATGATGAATGACGGTTCAGAGTTAAGAAAGATGATTTTAGTTAATTTTTGAACTGAACCTTTTTGCAAAAAGCATGGGTTTCGTCTCGGGGTCATCAAAATAAATGGTTCGATACATGTTCCGGTTTGAGGGACCCAAAATGACTCAAACCAAACAGCTACCCCTGGTAGGCGCGTCGCTATCTACTGTGCATAGTCGACACACACCGACAGTATAAGCTCGTCGCTGCCCTGTTTCGGCAACAATACCGTTGAGCAAACTTCGTGTACGGCTGGGGTCAGTCACTCTATTTTCGTCAACCCAGCGTTGCTCTTTGTACGGTGATGCGTTGTACCGCCTGTCAAATTGTAACATGGGCCGAACGCTAAACAGAAAGAGAGAAGGCGTACGCTCTAATTTTTTTCCGTGAGAGAGCGTGTGCAAAGAATAGGAAAGGATTTAAAAAAAAAAGGTATATCAATCCTCGAACAGCCTTTCAGCAAAATATTTCACAGCATGCCAGTGGAATGCATTATGGCGCTCCATGCATGGCTTTAGGG